>BPLR01018177.1:0-113140 GCA_021605095.1 Caerostris extrusa | reverse complement strand
AAGCATGCATTACGGCGGGAGCGAAGCTAATAAGACGTCTTATAAAATGAAAACCCTTCATGGAGGAAAATTAACTTGAAGGAACCATCTTGAAAAAAAGCAACACAAAATTCAATTCATTTTTTCTTGAAATATTTCTTCAAGAATATGTTCTTCCACACATCTGATAGATTTCAAATCAATCTCCTATACGAATAAATTACTCAGCCCTTAGCACACATTCTGGAGGGCTGCTTTTACCATACCTTTCCCATTCCCGCTCCAGGAAAAGAATGTACTGGATGGTTGGAATATCTTTCTCAAGCGCACACTGGTAACCGCATCTTCGATCTTTCCTCCCAGCAAATCGTCCCCGCTGCTTGGAAGAGCACTCTCTTCACTTTCTGATGCCTCTTAGTTTCAAACCCTTTTCTTGACTATGGAAACCACTTCCCCCAATCAAACAGCACTGACAGAGGGAGGAAAGAAAAACAAAAAAAGACAGAAAAATGGCTGGGCAGCACAAAGCAGCGACGGGTCCTTTCTGCTTAGTGTGGGGTGATGAACTGCAGCCGACGTTGCAATATTTTTATTGCTTCAAAGAGGGTTTCGAAGAATTCAAAGAGACACGCTCTTTTTGGTAGGGAGTTCGAAATAAATCATGAAGAAAGCAAAGTTATGTTGCTTAAACATCAAACCTTTATAAGATAGGAAGCTTTCTTATGCTTTCAAGGCTCAGAAAATCTAGGTGGTTAGTTGTTATGTGGATTTACAGCTGAAACATGTGAATCAGTCTAACTCTTGAGGAAAAAATGTGTGAATCGAAGAAATGTAACAATTACTAGATATCCAGTTGTTAAAATCACTCAATGACCAAAATAGCCAAAATTGCAAATCTGAGGTATCTATTTGGTTCCTTAAATTTTCATTAATTGCTGCGATGTGTAAACTAATAGAAATACTGGCTATCGCAAATTTTTTTACATTTTTAAGAGAAGTTAATATTTTCTTATCATTATTGTATTTATTTAAATTTACTTAATTTATGTTTATTTTTTGTTAATTCACTGACCAACCCTGGGGAAACGTGTTACGAACTCCTAATCACCTGAATAACTTACTAAACTTAACTTACTGCTTCTTTTTATTATTTAACCTAATAGAGTAAATTTCTTTTTTCTTATCTAAATTCCTCCTATGTAATTTCAATAATGTCAATTTAACTATATTAATGGATTAATGTGCAGGCTTCGGGCATATATTTACCCATTGTAATCTAAACAGGTACGTCCATTTCGTTTGCAAAACCGGGCCTGTGTTGTTGTGTTTAACTGAAAATGAATGAACTCCTTTTGAATGTGTGAATATACTTTTAGAGATTTGAATAAAATTTTTAAAAATAATAACAGGTTAACTCTGAGTCATACACTGTATTTCCTTTTAGAGATATTTACAAACAATAGTAAAGAACCATATTCATATAAAAATAAGTTTCACATCAAACCAGCAATTGTAGGATTAAATAATTCTCCTTACCAGAAAAATTAGAAAAAGCTCATATAAATTTACTCACAATTAGAATCACTTATACCCATACATCAGTATGATTTACTTGAACTAAAACCATTAGCTGACTAATAAGAAGTGCCCTTTCACCTGTGCTAGTTGCTTGGAAAGATTCTCTTGTTAATACTTCTTGACTTCAAGTTTAAGATTTATCTTACTTCTTTCACAAACTTAAGTTTTAAAAATTGAATTTGATATATTTCATTTAATTATTTTTCTTTAATTTTGCTCATAATCCAATTATTGTTCTTAAAATAATAATATCAATATTTAAAATTCACATGAAAAACATTAATTATTAAACGATATCATTCAATCCTATTGATGCAGTAAAAAATTTTCTTATATTTTGGCTTATATACATGTGAGAAAATATTTCCCGAATATGAGCATTAGCCGAAAATTTTAGAAATCTTAGCAAAAGATTTTAGAAATTTCAATTATTAATAGAAAATTTTAGAAATTTCCACTTATTAATAGAAAATTTTAGAAATTTCCAATATTTAATATGAAAATTTTAGAAATTTTCGTAAACGATTTCCACAAATTTTTCAGTTTATAATAGATAATTTTAGAAATTTTATTATTTAATAAACGTAAAATTTTAGAATTTCAATATTTAATAAAACGAAAATTTTAGGAATTTTTGTCAACAAGGTAACTTCAATTTTTTTTCAACAAACCAAAATAAAAAAAAATTTTAGGAGTTTGTAAGTTAATAATCAAACTTCAAGCAATAATGATAAAAAGACGGTGTCAATGTAGACGGGTAGCCCAGAGCGGCTGCATCCATGTAAGGAGTGCGCTTTACATACTTCTCGACTACTTTTTCGCAACTCATTTTGGTGTGGCAAATAACTTGACCACTCAGCCAAGTCTGAAAACTCTGGCTGAGTTATTTAGGAGGTATAGGATTTTCATCATCCAAGTATATGCTTTCTTTCTCTAGCTTTCAGATCCATCTATCTAAAGATTCTCATCTGGAATAATTTTTTTTTATCATTATTTTGTTCGAGAGAAAAGCTATGAGTTTTTAGATGTAGAAACATGATGTTGTACTATTGATTAATGCTTTAGTACTGGTGATGCAGCAGTAGATGATTAACCGCTGAAGATACACGTTGCAATGAACTGTCCAAATAAGAAATAAAATTTAGAATAAACCAATAGTAATCAACAATACATGGAAGGATTTAATTTACATTATGTATATAATATATATGGCCTTAATGATAATATGACTGAACTATACCGAAGTATACATAAAACAGAATATAGGAAAGTTTACTAAACACTATTTTAATAAAGCTGTATAAAAGTTAATTCAAAGCAAAATATATAATATAATTTAAATAATTTTTTATCATTTTGTTTAAGAAAAAGACCTTACATTGATGTAGAAAACATATCATGATGCAGCCGTTACTGATTAATGTTTATACTTGCGACAGCAGCAGATGATTGGGGTTTATTGAAGATACTACGTTGCACGAAGAACTGTAATAAAGTTATAATATAATTTGATAAACTAATAGTAATGGAAGTAAATGAACAACACAATTTTAAAGATTTAATTTAGCTGATAGATGTCTCTAATTAACAGTGACAAGCGCTTATAGCCAGCATATAAAAACCCTAATTGTAGGTTTGGTTTACACTTTACATCATTTTGTGCACACTTGAGCCAATTAGAATAAGTTTAACGACTCAGAATTGCAACAAACATTCCTGCTACCTCCAGATTCAGTAAACTCCCGAAGCCTGAGCTAAAAATGCTGTAGGTGTGCCAGCCAGTCCATATTGGTTCATCAGGCCACACGAATTATAGGTAATCACCAAAACACATTCAATAAATCATCACCATCATTGTCGCAACAGCCTCATGGTGGGCTGTGCCGTCTGCATACAGGCAGAATTAGACCAGATGTTTTTTTTACGTAGGGTTATCAGCCCTACACCCTATAAAGCCATATTTGAATCGATCTACGGTTTAAAGCGATCTCCGAATCACCATAAACATCCATGGTACTGCCAGGACTCGAACTGAAACCTGTGGCGCTGAGATTTAGAAAGCTTAGTTACTAAATAATGAATTTTATTTAATAAAAAACTGTAATCAAATTAAAGCAAAATAAACTGTAAGTGTTAGTTTAATTGATTTATACAAAAGAAAATAATATTCTAGTAAAGAGAATAGCTGAAGTCATATAAATTAAAAACAGGTCAAAGTTTTCATTGAATATTTCTGAAAACATTTTTCATGAATTGGTCGAGAAACTATTAACCCTAACTCACAACGCTGAACCATTTGGATACATAGTAATATACAAGTCGTATGGAATGATCTAAAATTATGGCTGAAGCAGTTATGCCTCTGAATGATAATGGTATTTTATTACACTAACTATAAAGGCCGAATATTAACTCTGCTTAATAGACCTTATTTACCTAATGATCGCTTTCAAAAGCATATATACGAATGAAGAGCTATTAGAATAATTAATTAGTAAAGAGCATTTTGCTATGTCAGCATCAAATAAATTGAAGTTAATTAAAATTCTGAATAAAAATATTGTTTATGGAACCATTCATTAGTAGAAGCAAGAAGAACTATCAAATAAATTTTTTATTTAAAATTTAAATTAAATTAAATAAAATAATATTACATAAAAAGAATTCAATGTTCTATATAATCCATAAGATTATTATTATGTCGTAATGGAAATGTTAAAACAATTTATATTGTGCATTGATTTAACTGTGTGATAGTATTCTATAAACTATCCTTAAACTATTAAATACCCTTTAATAAATAAAAACAAAACATAAAAGCATTTAGATGTTATGTTTCGAAATTTTAATCATGGTTGTACAACCTATATTTTTCACACAAATAAGCATATCACGCTTATAAATTCAAAAGTAACATTTTAATAAATCTGAAGTGAAATAATTGCCGTTATCTGCAATTATCTCTGAAGGTCCAAAACGCTAAAATACAATTTAAACCTAAAAGCAACTGGAGAAAAGTCTAGCATACAAATGGCAAAATGCATCCGCCATCAACACTCATGTTCTATTTTTCTAGGTGTACTTATTGAACCTAAATATGAGTAAGAAGTCATAGTTGCACAGTTGCTTTAAATAAACACAAAGATTCGGTCGCAATCTTGCAGAATCTCATGAGGAAAACAGGTGTTTTTTCGCTTATTGAATTTAGGGTCAGCGAGATAATCTGCCCTTCAATAAATCCTTAACGGGATCTTCAGCAAATAACTTGGATTCACTTCAGAAAGCAAAATCATCTACAGTATCATATTAAATATATCAAAGATAAATTACTTCCTAGCCTTCCCACTTAGAAAATATTCATTATTATCTCGTGTAGCCATTAACCAAATCCTTTCAGTGCAAGTACTCCCTCACTTTGGGAAGTACGGATGAGCTCTCTATTTGGGTATATTGGCCAATATCAATCGAAATTAAATACAAACTTTCCAATATTAAGTTCTAAAAATTCATAAATGCTCCTTGATATATCTGATATCCAATTATTCACGAATTTCTTAATATCGGAAACTTTCGATCTCAATAAATCAAATCTAATCAACAATTGAGGACAGTGGCAAACTCAATTATCGATGTCCAAACTATATGTTCAAATAATAAAAAATATTAATTAGCTTATATGACTACTATATGAAGCTTTTTCATATACCCCATAACTTCCCCGTTTTTATTAATTATCATCACAACCAAATCCATAACACAAAAATTACTGTACAGCTTCAACACTTTTCGTATGATATAGAAAAAATTTCCTTTGTATTCACTGTTGTTCTTCTTCCTTTCGAAATTATTTACTAGATTCATTCAAAATACTTATGTACCTTACAGTATAAGAGGCTACCTCTGATGAAAATGAGTTATTGCACCGAGACCCAAGACTTATGTCAACCAGTATGAAGTACAACAAGGCATAAATTTTCTGATGACCGTCGCACATTTTGTTATTTTTTCCTATCTATAGTTTGCCATAGTTTTATGATGTTTGGACAGATATTTTTTTGAAGCTCTATCCTTTAACAGTGTTGCTTACAATTTAATGCAATTATAGTTCATATGAGAAGAGTGTAAAAATTCTTTCCTTTTTGGAAGAAGAAAAATGTTGTGTTGTTGACTCCAGGTCCTGCCTCCGGTGTCTGCAGAGCGGGACACTGAGGCAGGTTATCTACAACAAGAGAATATTTGCATCCAAAACTAAAGGTATTTCACAAGGAAACTGTGTTAATCAATACAAACTAAATTATTAGAAAACTGCTTTGAAAAATTAATCCACAAAAATGCTTTTTTTAGGTATGTTAATGACAAAATTCTCAAAAAAAAAAAAAAATCATAACATTTATAACCAATGGAACTTTTTAAAATAATAACCTTCCTAGCTTTCTATAGTTACATAGCCTTTATTAAATATTTGGAAATTGTTCACATATTAAATAATTTAATTTTAAAAATTGGATATATTTCAAGATTTGAAATTTTTTTTAACTCATGATGCTTTTTACATAAAACCAAATAATTCATTTAAATAAAAGAAAAAGTGAAGTAATATATTTGTGTAGGTTTTCAATTCTATGAGCAAGACCATTGCCATGAAAAAGTGTAGAGTGTATAAAGGAGAAAAATATAAAATTTTATATTATATTTTCTACATGATAAAGTAAATGCTTCATCCGCTGATTAACAGAATATTAGAATCCTCCGCTTATTTCTTGTAAATACTACTACTGTTCGAATAAGATATATCTGGAAACTACTTTTCCATGTATTATTAATACTGATATACTTTTGTTAAATATACTGTAAAAGACGAAATTCGTATTTAAATTCTCTTTTTTTATATTATAAGTTAAAAAAATTACGTAATAATCAATTAAAAACACTAAATATGGAATTTTTTCATGAAATAAATAAATTTATTAATTGGAAAGAAAATGAGAATATTAAATAAAACATTGTGGAAAAAAATCTAAGAATTTAAAAAAAAAACACATTTAGTATGATTATGGTTTATATAAATTTAATGAAATCAATACATTTATACAACATAAATCTTTTATATATATATATATATATATACTTTTAGTGCGAAAAATATTCCGCGTTAGCAAATAACACATGCACACAACACACAAACAGATAGAATAACAAATATTTAATAATTCGTTAGAAAACTATGTCTTTGCAATGGTGGCCAAAAGATTTCCATCATTTGTGTATTTCCATTTTGTTTTGTATGTGAAATTATTTTGAAGGTATATTTTGGATAGGTATAATTAATTTGTGATTTAAATACTTTTCTTTTAAAAAATTTAAGAATTTTTCATATCTTATACCATTTTTTTTCTCAACTATTAAAGATATTTGTAAAATGTATTAATGTGTCATTTGTGATTTAAATATTACAGTTCTAACATTGCATAATTAACAGTTATTAATTTAATATTGAATTTGGTAAAGATTCAAATAAATTTTAACAAAAAATTATTAATTAATCTCATTTCTTTGTGATTTGATTTACCATCTGGTAATAATATTGGTAAATAATGTAAAGATATATTATGAGGAAGCTATTTATTTTGTGTGTATATGCATTTCATACTTTTGATTATTAACCATTTAAATTTAAAAATATATATGCAAATTGTTGCAAGATATTTGAAAAGGGAAAAAATTCCTTACATATAATGTTAAGCATACTTTAAAGCAATCAATTGATAATTGTATATATAATTGTATCAGCTGCCTGCATTCATATAATTTGGTGTAGGATTCAAATAAATTAACACGCAAATTTCTATCAATATTGTATATACTACTAAAATAACAGTTAATATAAAAGTTAACTCAATTCTTATCTTGTCTTTTATTAGATAATTTTATTGAAATAAAACAGCTGTTGTACGAATGTTGCGTTTTAAGAAGATTTTCTCCCAATTCTTGAACCGTATTAGAACAAAACATTGTTATAGAGCTGCCTCCGCAAATATTATTTCCTTTTAAAGTGGAATCTTTTTCAGCAATTGTTAAAATCGTAAGCTAAAATATACTAAAATGTTGCAGGATTCCATGTTATAGTTAGCTGCCTGCATTCATAAGCCCTGTATTATTTCGCATCCAAGTAGTAGTAGAAGTGAGAGCTCAATTCTTGAACCGTATTAGAACAAAACATTGTTATAGAAATACCTTTTAAAGCGTAATATTTCCAATTCTAGAATCGTATACTAAAAATGTGTTGCAGGAATCCACGTTATAGTTAGCTGCCTGTATTCATAAGCCCTTTATTATTTCGCATCAAGCAGCAGTAGAAGTGAGAGCTCAATTCTTGAACCGTATTAGAACAAAACATTGTTATAGAAATATCTTTTAAAAAATGCGTAATATTTCCATTCAATTCTAGAATCATATACTAAAATCGTATTAGTTGCAGGAATATTTCACGTTATAGTTAGCTGCCTGTATTCATAAGCCCTTTATTTCGCATCCAAGCAGCAGTAGAAGTGAGAGCTCAATTCTTGAACCGTATTAGAACAAAACATTGTTATAGAAATACCTTTTAAAAGCGTAAATATTTCCCCAATTCTAGAATCGTATACTAAAATGTGTTGCAGGAATCACGTTATAGTTAGCTGCCTGTATTCATAAGCTCTTTATTATTTCGCATCCTAGCAGCAGTAGGGGAAGTATGAGCTCAATTCTTGAACCGTATTAGAACAAAACATTGTTATAGAAATATCTTTTAAAGCGTAATATTTCCCCAATTCTAGAATCGTATACTAAAATGTGTTGCAGGAATCCACGTTATAGTTAGCTGCCTGTATTCATAAGCCCTTTATTATTTCGCATCCAAGTAGCAGTAGAAGTGAGAGCTCAATTCTTGAATCGTATTAGAACAAAAACATTGTTATAGAAATACCTTTTTAAAGCGTAATATTTCCCCAATTCTAGAATCGTATACTAAAATGTGTTGCAAGGAATCCACGTTATAGTTAGCTGCCTGTATTCATAAGCCCTTTATTATTTCGCATCCAAGCAGTAGTAGAAGTGAGAGCTCAATTCTTGAACCGTATTAGAACAAAACATTGTTATAGAAATACCTTTTAAAAAATGTGTTGCAGTAATATTTCCCCAATTCTAGAATCGTATACTCAATTCTTGAAAAAATGTTGCAGGAATCCACGTTATAGTTAGCTGCCTGTATTCATAAGCCCTTTATTATTTCGCATCCAAGCAGTAGTAGAAGTGATGAGCTCAATTCTTGAACCGTATTAGAACAAAAACATTGTTATAGAAATACCTTTTAAAAAATGTGTTGCAGGAATCCATAAATATTTCCCCAAATTCTTGAGAATCGTATACTAAAATGTGTTGCAGGAATCCACGTTATAGTTAGCTGCCTGTATTCATAAGCCCTTATTATTCCGCATCCAAGCAGCAGTAGAAGTGAGAGCTCAATTCTTGAACCGTATTAGAACAAAACATTGTTATAGAAATGAATTTTTCACCTTTTAAAGTGTAATATTTCCCCAATTCTAGAATCATAAGCTAAAATGTGTTTTTGAATCCATGTTATGTGTGTGTTTTTGAGTTATAGCTGCCCCATATTCATAAGCCATTTATTTCGCATCCAAGTAGTAATAGAAGTGTGAGCTCAATTCTTGCGTCGCATTGGAACAAAAAACATTCTTATTGTGATACATTTTATAGTGGAATCTTTCCCCAATTCTAGAATCGTAAACTAAAATACGGTGCAGGACTCAACTTATAGTTAACTGCCTGTATTCATAAAGTCCTTTATTATTCCACATCCAAGAGCAGTAAGAAGTGTAGTTTTATAATTCATAGAAGCAACTCCCAAGTCCGCTAACTTCGCTTTCTTAGTTCCTTTAAAGTTACAGTTGAGGCAGCCTGCGCAACATATTTCATCACGCACGCTGTTATAGTGCGTTCCCGTTTTCCTGTTGATTCCTCGAGGTGTGGTTGGTCACGTGACCGCACTCCTGACCCACCCGATAATGAATTTGTCAGCAAAATGGGGTTGGAAAATCACTCAGATACGAACGGTTGCCTTGGAATGTCACGATGTTGCACGTGACTGTGAGGTGGGGTGGCATGGAATGTTTCGTGATTATACCGAGATTCGAAATATTCGAGAAAGATTTCTCACGGTGTACTATAAGTAACAATACCGTGAAATAATTGGTGAAATATGATGAATGTTATTTTAATAATTATTCGAATATAAATATTTAGTCTGCGTTCAGAGAAATTGAAGTGAAGAACATATTCTTTAAATAGAAATTTTTAATTATTTGGTTTCTTATATTGATTTAGAGTTGATTCTAAAGATATGTAAGATAAAAGGAGTTTAAATTATTTATGCCATATTTTTAATATTTTCCTTTTGTAAAACAGGTGAAACATTATGAAAGCAAACATTATTCATTATTTTTGAATGTATGATGAAATATTATAATGATGATGAAACATTATTGATTATTTTAAATCATGAAACATTATAACGATGATGAAATATGAAACATTATTCAATATTTTAAATCATGAAATATTGTACATTATACATTATTCATTATTTTCGTAACTTCATTACTTTATTTACAATAATCTGATTTGTCCAGCATTGCTGATTTGTCAGTTTATCTTATACATAACTTTCTTTCGACTGATTTTAATATTTTATGAGTGACATAAAAAAACAAAACTTTAGAAAAAAGCTATGATTTAAAAAATATATAAATGATTTGCTATACGAATTAATCCTTATATTACTTTTATTTTGAGAAATGTATTCAGTTAAATATCGTTTGTGAAAGTATTTTTTTGAAATTATCTCAATTAACCAAGCAAAAATTGAAAAACTAGAAACAAACTAGTTTAGTCTTATAAAGAGCAAAAATCAAATATTTTAATATTATACTGCATAAGTTTATTATATCAGGATTGAAATTTAATTAAAAATTCTAATATTTCAATTTTCTTAAAAATTGAAAAACACTTCAATTTTTAAGAAAAAAAAAAATTTTTAAAATTTTACCCGTTATGACAATATTTGAGTTTTGAAAGATGCTTTATGATAAAAATAATTTTTATAAAGACTTGTCTATTAAAATTTGGCTATGGAAGTTTGAGTATATTCATTCATAACCAAAAAACAGAAAATGAAACAATCTAATTACAATTCGAAGGAAATATAAATAAAAAAACAGATATCCGAACGAGGAAAAAAAATACATACATGTAAAAAAAAAAAAAAAATACGAGCGCAAAATACGAGAGGTCTAAAGGTGGTCTGTAATTTTTGCCTTTCCGTCATAAATGCATAATTTTTACAACGAACCTGTAATTATTAAACAAATCGTAGCACAAAACAACACATTGCAGGTTTACAAAAAAAACCCTACAGAATAGGTAATTAAAACCACGTAATTTAGGTAACATGCCGTATTTTTCCCCTTTTAATTTGATGCAGAAGCAACGGTCAAAAATAAAGCCTCCACTCGCAACTACGAAATCAAGCTGTCTCCGAAGCGAAATGCTACAACATTACGAAATATGAAATATTCAGGATGTTTGAGTGCGAACCGATAAACTACAAACTACCCCCCACTCTCTCTAATTAAAACAGCGATTTCATTAGCCGGGGCGGCAAAAATCATCGTGCATATTTAACGACGGATTTCTTGCTGCTGCAGTTTGACTTTTATAATTCCTTTCGACCGAATTTACTTCGGCTAACAGATCTGGCGACACTATCGCCAACTTTTCTTTTCCATCCCCAACCCCCAGTTCGACATCGAAAGCTCCCGGACATTATCCGGCACCCATTCATCACACGGCGGTCGACTTAATTGAACATTGGCGCGAGAGAGCCTGCATATGAATTTTCGAGTCGCATTAAACAACGCTAAATTATGCAGTGTCTTGTTCTTGCAGTGAACGACAAGCGAAAACCCGCTGCACTTTTAAAAAATGTTCGGCAGGATAGGTTTTAAGGGGAAGGAAGGGGGAAATGATTCTGAATGCTAAATTGATTGCCTAAATTAATGGCATTCGGTAAACTGATAGATTGAATTTTCATTAAGTTCCAATTTATTGGGTTGGAGAATTCTTCATATTAATTGCTTAAACACGGCTAACTTTGGGAATGAAGTGTCGTGGTTATTATTAAAGTACTGCAATTTTAGTGTCATGGATTGTGAAGTCGGAAGCAGCATTGTGAATACTTGACTTTATTAAATTCTGATATTTTGAATGGAGATCGTTTTGGAAATACATGGTTATGGAAATAAATCTAATGACTCAATAATATTGCGGAGACTTGTTATTTTATTTCTATGCCCATATGTTTTGAAAGATGTCATAAAAGTGTAATATTATCATCAGCTATGATTAAGATTAAGTGTTTTTCATAAAAACCTAATACCACAATACTTTTAGTTATGTTATTTACACTTAATGTTATTAGAATATAAAGAAGTTATTTCTATAAATTACTAATCACAAAGTATTATATCTAATAAACTGTCAAAATTTTCAATGTTTTTCTTCCGCATACTCTTGAAGCATATGTATAAAAATTACCTTAAGTAAAAAGTATTTTGAAAAAAGAGTAATTTAAAAAAGGAAATGTATTTTTGATTATAATGGAATGTATTCCGTAATTTTCGTTTTTCCTTCATAATTGCATAATTTTTACAACGAACACGTCATTATTAGGAAATATGTAGTACAAAATATTACGTGGTAGCTTTAAAAAAAACTACAGAATAGATAATTAAAAACATGTTATTTTGGTAACATGTGATTTTTTTCCCTTTTTAATTTGATGTATAAGCAAGTGTCTAAATATTAGACAAGGGTCAAGGGTCTAATTACTAGACAAGTAATATGTGGTAGCTGTAAAAAACAACAGAATAGGTAATTAAAACCACGTAAATTAGGTAACAAGTGATTTTTCTTTTTAATTTGATGTATAAGCAGGGGTCTAAAATAGAGCCTTCACTCGCAACTAGCAAACCTGACTGGCTCGAAGCGAAATGCTGCAGCATTACGAAATATGAAATATTCAGGATGTTTGAGTGCGAACCGATAAACTACAAACTACCCACCACTCTCTCTAATTAAAACAGCGATTTCATTAGCCGGGGCGGCAAAAATCATCGTGCATATTTAACGACGCACTTCTTACTGCTGCAGTTTGACTCTTATAATTCCGTTCGAATGAATTTACTTCGGCTAACAGATCTGTCCACACTATCGCCAACTTTTCTTTCCATCCCCAACCCCCCAGTTCGACATCGAAAGCTCCCGGACATTATCCGGCACCCATTCATCACACGGCGATCGACTTAATTGAACATTGGCGCGAGAGAGCCTGCGTATGAATTTTCGAGTCGCATTAAACAACGTTAAATTATGCAGTGCCTTGTTTCTGCAGTGAAGGACAAGCGAAAACCCCGCTGCACTTTTTAAAAATGTTCGGCAGGATAACTTTTACGGGGAAGGGAAGGGGGAAATGATTCTGAATGCTAAATTGATTGCCTAAATTAATGGCATTCGGTAAACTGATAGATTGAATTTTCATTAAGTTCCAATTTATTGGCTTGGAGAATTCTTCATATTAATTGCTTGAACACGGCTAACTTTGGGAATGAAGTGTCGTGGTTATTATTAAAGTACTGCTATTTTAGTGTCATGGATTGTGAAGTCGGAAGCAGCATTGTGAATACTTGACTTTATTAAATTCTGATATTTTGAATGGGGATAGTTTTGGAAATAAATGGTTATGGAAATGAATAATGACTCAAAATATTTGCTAGACTTGTTGTTTTAGTTCTGTGGCTGTATGTTTTAAAAGATGTCATAAAAGTGTGACATTAACTTCAGTTGTGGTTAAGATTTAGTGTTTTTTCATAAAAACCTAATATCATAATACTTTTAGTTATGTTATTTACACTTAATATTATTGCAATAAAAAAGAAATTATTTCTATAATTAAAAACAAAATAGTTATAAGTATTAAAGTGTTAAAATTGACAATGTTTTTCTCTTATACTCTTGATCATGTGTATAAAAAATTACCTTAATGAAAAAGTATTCTGAAAAAGAGTAATTTAAAAAAGGAAATGTATTTTTGATTATAATGGAATGTATTTCCGTAATTTTTGCATTTCGTTCATAATTGAAAATTTTTACAACGAACTCGTAGTTATGAGAAAAAATCGTGGCACAAAATAATACGTGATAGCTTTAAAGAAAAAACTACAGAATAGGTAATTAAAACCACGTAATTTTGGTAACTTGGGATGTTTTTTTCCTTTTTAATTTGATGTATAAGAAAGGGTCTGAAATAAATCCTTCACTGGCAACTACCAAATCAGTCGGGTTCCGAAGCGAAATGATGCAACATTACGAAATATCTAATATTGAGTATGTTTGAGTGCGAACCGATAAACTACAAACTACCCCTCTCTCTAATTAAAACAGTGATTTCTTTAACCGGGGCGGCAAAAAACAAAAGTGCATATTTAACGACGTACTTCTTGCTGCTGCATTTTGACTTTTATAATTCCCTTCGACCGAATTTACTTCGGCTAACAGATCTGGCGACACTATCGCCAACTTTTCTTTTCCCCTGTTCGACATCGAAAGCTCCGGACATTATCCGGCACCTATTCATCACACGGCGGTCGACTTAATTGAACATTGGCGCGACAGCCTGAGTATGAATTTTCGAGTCGCATTAAACAACGCTAAATTATGCAGTGCCTTGTTCCTGCGGTGAACGACAAGCGAAAACGCCGCTGCACTTTTAAAAATGTTCGGCAGGATAAGTTTTAAGGGGAAGGGAAGGGGGGAATGATTCTGAATGCTAAATTGATTGCCTAAATTAATCGCATTCGGTAAACTGATAGATTGGATTTTCATTAAGTTCCAATTTATTGGGTTGGAGAATTCTTCATATTAATTGCTTAAACACGGCTAACTTTGGGAATGAAGTGTCGTGGTTATTATTAAAGTACTGCAATTTTAGTGTCATGAATGTGAAGTCGGAAGCAGCATTGTGAATACTTGACTTTATTAAATTCTGATATTTTGAGTGTGGGGATAGTTTTGGAAACAAATTCTTATGAAAATGAATCTAATGACTCAATAATAGTGATGAGACTTGGTATTTTGTTTTGAAAGATTTCATAAAAGTGAAACATTAACTTCAGCTGTGGTTAAGATTCAGTGCTTTTTCATAAAAACCTAATATCATAATACATTTAGTTATGTTATTTACACTTAATGTTATTACAATATAAAGAATTTATATCTATGAATTACTAATAACAAAATAGTTGTATCAAATAAATTTTCAAAACTGTCATTGTTTTTTTTTCTTTACTCTTGAAGAATATGTATAAAAATTACGTTTATTTAAAATGTATTTGAAAAAAAAAAAAGAGTGATTTAAGAAAGGAAATGTATCAAAAGTCATAAATTTAAAGAACCCCTTTAGCATTCATATTATGAAGCTTGCGGAAATAACATATCTAATGCTGAGTCCGTAATTTTTTGTCTTTTCTTCATAATTACTTAATTTTTACCACGAAGCCGTAACTATTGGACAAATCGTGGCACAACATAACACATTACAGCTTCAAAAAAAAAGCCGACAGAATACTTAATTGAAACCATGTAATTTAGATAACATGTGATATTTTTTTCTTTTTTTAATTTGATGTACAAACAACGGTCTAATATAAAGTCTTCAGCTCGCAACTAGCAAATCATGTTAGCTCCGAAGCGAAATGCTGCAACATTACGAAATATGAACTATTCAGGATGTTTGAGTGCGAACCGATAAACTACAAACTACCCTCCACTCTCTCTAATTAAAACAACGATTTCATTAGCCGGGGCGGCAAAAATCATCGTGCATACTTAACGACGTACTTCTTGCTGCTGCAGTTTGACTTTTATAATTCTTTCGACCGAATTTATTTCGGCTAACAGATCTGGCGATACTATCGCCAACTTTTTTTTTCTTTCCACCCTCTCCCCCAGTTCGACATCGAAAGCTCCCGGACATTATCCGGCACCCATTCATCACACGGCGGTCGACTTAATTGAACATTGGCGCGAGAGAGCCTGCGTATGAATTTTCGAGTCGCATTAAACAACGCTGAATTATGCAGAGCCTTGTTTCTGCAGTGAAGGACAAGCGAAAACCCTGCTGCACTTTTAAAAATGTTCGGCAGGATAAGTTTTAAGGGAAGGGAAGGGGGAAATGATTCTGAATGCTAAATTGATTCCCTAAATTAATGGCATTCGTAAACTGATAGATTGAATTTTCATTAAGTTCCAATTTATTGGTTTGGAGAATTCTTCATATTAATTGCTTAAACACGGCCAACTTTGGGAATGAAGTGTCGTGGTTATTATTATAGTACTGCAATTTTAGTGTCATGGACGTGAAGTTGGTAGCAGCATTGTGTATACTTGACTTCATTAAATTCTGATATTTTGAGTGGGGATAGTTTTAGAAATAAATGGTTATGGAAATGATTCTAATGACTCTATAATATTGCTTTTATTTTGATTCTGTCGCTGTATGTTTTGAAAGATTTCATAAAAGTGCAGCATTAACTTCAGCTGCCGTTAAGATTCAATACTTTTTGCATAAACACCTAACGTCATAATACTTTTTAGTTATGTCATTTATAATTAATGTTATTGCAATATAAAGAAGTTATTTCTATGAATTACTAATAGCAAAATAGTTATATCTACGAAATTGTCAAAATTTACAATGTTTTTCTCTTTTACTCTTGTCCATATGTATAAAATTTGCCTTAATAAAAGTATTTTAAAAAAAAGAGTAATTTAAAAAAAAGGAAATGTTTTTTGATTCTAATAGAATGTATTGCGTAATTTTTGCTTTTCCTTTATAATTGCATAATTTTCATAACGAACACGTAATTAGTAGACAATATGTAGCACAAAATAATACGTGGTAGCTTTAAATAAAAGTACAGAATAGGTAAATAAAACCACGTAATTTAGGTAACATGCGATATTTTCCCCTTTTAATTTGATGCATAACCAAAGGTCTAAATATTAGACAAGGAACAAGGGTCTAAATATTAGATAAAGGTCAAGGGTCTAAATATTAGACAAGTGTCAAGGGGCTAATTATTAGACAAGTAATACGTGGTAGCTCTAAAAAACTACAGAATAGGTAATTAAAACCACGTAATTTATTTAATATGTGTTTATTTTCCTTTTTAATTTGGATGTATAAGCAAGGGCATAAAATAAAGCCTTCACTCCCAACCACCAAATCAGGCGAAATGCAACATTACAAAATATGAAATATTCAGGATGTTTGAGTGCGAACCGATAAATTACAAACTACCCCCCACTCTTTCTAATTAAAACAGCGATTTCATTAGCCGGGCGGCAAAAATCATCGTGCATATTTAACGACGCACTTCTTGCTGCTGCAGTTTGACTTTTATAATTCCTTTCGA
The DNA here is from genome assembly GCA_021605095.1 of Caerostris extrusa. Classification (NCBI taxonomy): domain Eukaryota; kingdom Metazoa; phylum Arthropoda; class Arachnida; order Araneae; family Araneidae; genus Caerostris; species Caerostris extrusa. The sequence goes on along the minus strand of BPLR01018177.1, from coordinate 95,996 downwards.
CCGAATTTACTTCGGCTAACAGATCTGGCGACACTATCGCCAACTTTTCTCCCCACCCCCTTTAGACATCGAAAGCACCGGACATTATCCGGCACCCATTCATCGCATGGCGGTCGACTTAATTGAACATTGGCGCGAGAGAGCCTGCGTATGAATTTTCGAGTCGCATTAAACAACGCTAAATTATGCAGTGCCTTGTTTCTGCATTGAACGACAGGCGAAAACCCCGCTGCACTTTTAAAAATGTTGAGCAGGATAAGTTTTAATTGAAGGGAAGGGGAAATGATTCTGAATGCTAAATTGATTGCCTAAATTAATGGCATTCGTAAACTGATAGATTGAATTTTCATTAAGTTCCAATTTATTGGGTTGCAGAATTCTTCATATTAATTGCTTGAACACGGCTAACTTTGGGAATGAAGTGTCGTGGTTATTATTATAGTACTGCAATTTTAGTGTCATGGACGTGAAGTTGGTAGCAGCATTGTGAATACTTGACTTCATTAAATTCTGATATTTTGAGTGGGGATAGTTTGGGAAATAAATGGTTATGGAAATGATTCTGATGATTCAATAATAGTGATGAGACTTGGTATTTTGGTTCTTTGGCCGTATGTTTTGAAAGATTTCATAAAAGTGAAACATTAACTTCAGCTGTGGTTAAGATTCAGTGCTTTTTAATAAAAACCTAACAACATGAAACTTTTATTTGTGATATTTACACTTAGTATTATTGTAAAATAAAGAAGTTATTCCTGTGAATTATTAACAACAAATAAGTTATAACTAAAAATTGTCAAAATTGCCAAAGCCTTTTTTTTTTTGTACTCTTGCAGCATATGCATATTTCCATTTAGCATTCATATTTTGAAGCTTGCATAAATAAGACCCTAATTGTTGCAAAGCATGTGTTTTCTAATGTAATGAAAAGTTTAATCACTTATTAATTTGGTTGTTGTTTCTTATCGCTCTTGATCGACAACAACATCTATTCCAAGTCTATGAACCTGTGTATTCTCAAACAATGAAAAACTAGGACTTGGACTTGGGCTCAACTGGTTTTCTGGCAAATAATGCAAGTCAAGATAGGGGCAAGACTGGCTTGAGTGAAACTATACTTCGGTCAAAGAAGATATACCTTAATGCCTAGCACATGACGCTGAGCATGAAGATGGCCATTGCAAAACATAACATGAGCCGTCTGTTCGGATCTACTGCCCTCCCTAATTAAAACAGCATCAGTACGGTTACAGTCATACCATTCATTTTCAGGAAGAAGGAGAGCAGTATTTTCGGGGAGGACTTTAGGGCTAACTACCCCGCGTTGGCTTACCGTATTGTGGAAAACCCAGAAAAACCCACCAGGAGTCTGACTAACGAAACAAGATGCTGAACATCCCAAACACCATCGAGTCCCTCGTGTTTTGAAGCAGTGTCTGCAACAAAGCAGCCAGCGGGTTTGAACCTCAGTCCTAATTCACACCAGCTGTGCACGCTGCCACGACGACTCGAACAATTGCTTATATAAAAATAATTATAGTCATTAAAATAATAAATAGTCATTAATTATAACTAACATGCACTTTTATATTACATGCATTATACTAACGATTTTAAATACCTTTAATTTCTCTAGGTATTTTTAATAATAATTGTTTATGTAATTTTTTAAATTAATATTAAAATGTATCATTCCTGTATTTCAAGCAATTAAGTCAGTTTCAAAAATTCTGCATAGTTGCAAGTGTCCAAAAGAAAATTGGCGAACACTCCTTCACCAAGTCCTTCAGAAATGCAAAAACTCCAATATTGAATTCTCCTTTCTTGCAGAAGAAATGTAAGAGAAGTCGTCATTCAAAAATATCCCTTTTCCTTTTCAAGTGAAATACACGAATAGTCTTAGAGAGAGAGAGAGAGACCGCGGTAATATATCACCATCCGAAATATACGAGTCGCTTTTCAGATTCATTGAAACTGAGGGACTCTATTTGACATGGGTTGCGAAAGTGATTTTTGTCCGTCTAGTTTAAACAAGATATATCCGTAACAGAGATGGTAGATATTGCTTTCGGCGATCCACTCCGCGGAGCATAGGTGCATATACCAGCAGCAGGAAATGCAACTAGAGGAAGGAGTAAGGATGGGATAAAAAAATATAGCGCAGAGCAGAGTTGCAGATATTATTTCCTTCCTGATACCTGAGATGCTTATTCGTATTTCTATGCATATATAGAAGAAAAGAATGTTTTTTAAATGAATAATATCGTGAAATTTGCATTTATGGGGACTTTCTCATACACGCAATGAGAAAATTATCTACTTTAAATCAGTTTTATTCAGAAAATGTTACATGTGCAGCAATGACAATTTTTATGTACATTTAAAATGTTTTTTAAATTTGAAATTTAATACATTTTTCTTCAGTATATCCTAAAATCTTGAAATTTTCAATTTTTTAAATTAAAAAAACATAAATGGAAATAATATGCCTAATTATTTAATTAATTTTGAAATACAGTTACTTTACTACTAGGTGAAATTTTTAAATGTTTTCTTTCTAATAGTTTTTCTGAATAAGTACATTAAAGGTCAAAATTACACTTTTTAAGAAAAATGTAATGAAATGTAATATAGAAGGCCGATTAAATTTCTTCCTTTTGTAAAAAAAAAATATTCTTAATGTACTTCCCTTATAGAATATGAATAAATAGTAAATTAAAAGAAAAATATTACATCAAGGAATAAAATGCAACCAAAATTTTATCCGAGAGTACTTTTAAGGGTAGCTACCCAGCAGTTGTGCATCGCACGGGAGAAAGCCAGGAAACATCCACCCGGTAGTCTGACTAACGAGGAAAGATGCTGAACATCCCAAACGCCATCGAATCCCCTCGTTTTCTGGAGCAGTGTCTGCAACAAAGCCTTCAACGGATTGAAGATCAGCCCTAATGCACACCAGCGATGCACATTGCCATGAGTCGAACAATGGTTTATATAAATATGATCCATCATCAATTATCACTAGTATGAGCCTTTATGATATATGTATAATACTACAGATTTTAAATATCTCTAATTTCTTTAAGTATTTTAAATAACAAATTGATTATGTAATTTTTTAGTTGCAAATGTCCCAAAAGATTATCTAGATTGTGCCAAAAGATTTTAATTGATTATCGATTAAAATCGATAATCGAATTTAAATATCTTTAAGTATTTTTAATAAACAATTACTTATTTAATTTTTAATAATATTATTGTATCTATTAAAATGCACCGTACATATATTTTAAGTAATTAAAAGCCTATTTTAGAATTCTGCATAGTTGCAAATGTCCAAAAGGAGAATGCCGGTTGCGAATGGCGAACACTCCTTCCACTAAGTCCTTCAGAAATGCAAAAATCCAATATTGAATTCTCCTTTCTTTGCAGAAGAAATGTAAGAAAAGTCGTCATTCCAAAAATGTCCTTTTCCCCTTTCAAGTGAAATACACGAATAGTCTTAGAGAGAGAGAGACCGCGGTAATATATCACCATCCGAAATATACGAGTCGCTTTTTTTCAGATTCATTGAAATCCGAGGGACTCTATTTGACATGGGTTGCGAAAGTGATTTTGTCCGTCTAGTTTAAACAAGATATATCCGTAACAGAGATGGTAGATATTGCTTTCGGCGATCCACTCCATGGAGCATAGGTGCATATACCAGCAGCAGGAAATGCAACTAGAGGAAGGAGTAAGGATGGATAAAAAAATATAGCGCAGAGCTGCAGAGTTGCAGATATTATTTCCTTCCTGATACCTGAGATGCTTATTCGTATTTCTATGCATATATAGAAGAAAAGAATGTTTTTTAAATGAATAATATCGTAAAATTTGCATTTCCTCATACACGCTATGATAAAGTTACCTACTTTTAAAGTAGTTTTACTCAGCTAATGCTAAATGTGCTACCAAGAAATTTTATGTACATTTAAAATGTTTTTTAAATGTGTGTATGAGATTACATTTTTCTGTGGTATTATTAAAATGTATTGACACTATAAATCTTGAAATTTTAATTTGGAAACATAAACGCAAACATTATGCTTAATTACTTAATTAATTTTGGTATACAGTTATTTTACAACTAGGTAAAAAAATTTTTAATGCTATCTTTCCAACAGCGTTTGAGAATAAATATATTAAAGTTCAAACGCGCAATTTTTAAGAAAATAACTTTTAAATGTAAGATTCTGTGTTAGATTTTTTTACTTTCGTAATAAAATCATTTTAATATGCTTCCAGTTAAAAAACATGAATAAATAGTAAATTAAAAGAACAAAAATAATATACTCCCAGAAATCCTACTATTATTTTTGGTGAGATACTCGTAACATGTATATATAGAGCATAAAGCTCACCGATGTCCAACAATAAATATTAATAGAAAAGAAAGGATTTGTCTTAAATTCTCATGCTTCATTTCCCGAACATTAGAATAAGAATCCATCTAGGAATGTACAAAAAATATCATCCGAAATTTTTGAGAATTTTCTAAAATATTGAATAAATAAAGCAAATTCCTTTCCATGCTGCCTCTGATTACGTTAACTATTTAAATACTTATTATTAATTTTTATGCAAGGATAAAAAATGTAAAAATATTAAAGAACCATGAATTACTTGGAATCTATTTATAGGCCATTTTAAAAATCGTTTTTGTGAACTCTATAACTATTTATAGTTTGTTATATACTATAGTACCAAATGTATTAAAGCAGTATTTTTCATTTGCTTTTTGTTCGCTCATTAGTGGTAATATTTTATTTTATTCATGGGAATTTTTCCCTTATGATATCTCTATACCAGACGACCTTTATAGCTCATTAAAAGCTCATTTTATTTCGGTCGCGGGTGAAATCGCCTTTGAGATATGCAAATTAAATTTATAGTTCGAAGTGCTTTCACAAAATTCCCAAAAGTTCAAAGATTCCCAAGAATAAAATTGGGATTTGTGTTTAGACTAACTTTTACACAAAATCTTTCAGAAGTGACATTTTACTCCTTTTTTTCTTTCGTTAGTTTTTCTAGCGGAAATACATGTCTACATAAAGATATGTTTTGTTTAAAAGAAAATTTAATTAATGTATATTCATATTTCATATAAGTAATGTTTGACATTGTAATTACGGGTTATTTTATATATCTTTTGATACACAGAGTTTTCAGATAATATTGCATAAATTGTTCAAAGCGAAAACTATGCACCTTTATAAAGTAAAAATCTTATAAGAAACCTGACTTCACGTAATGTGTACGGAAAATAAGCTTTATTAGAATCATGAAAAATATACAACGTATGAAAATAGAAAAATATTTTATGAAATAAAAAATTATACAATAAGCTTATGGACACAATGTAAAGTTAGATGGGCGATAGATGCATAGAATGTTGAGCTCGCATTTCTTGAAATTAACGAGAATCCTTGCAGAGTGATAGTTATTAGAATCCTAAATATTGTGATTTGCACTTTATGTACAGTCATTTTACAGGCAATTGTAAGGAAGTATATATTTTGCTATCCGTCACACTCTCATCATAACGCCAGTGTCATGGTCAAATTAGATTACAAGTCACCCAAAAAACCAAATGTAACTCCTTTAGGGTTTTTACTAAGTGGGCCTCTTAATTATCAATATAAATAGCATATCATTTACTATCCCATAATAATTTCATGCCAAATAAACATCATTAGTTTTCACATTAAAATGTTTAAAAAATAAAATTTTGAATCATCCTTTATAATACTTTTTTATTATTATATAATGACAAACGAAAAGTACATGTATTTATTATTGTACAAAAAAAGGATGATAAGTTTTTAATACACTCATGTCCATAAATAAAGGATAATGAAGTTCAGGCAAAGAAAGAGACAGAAGCAAAACAAATTTGACTTATTTGTAATGTTTATTTATTAAACAAAAGGTAAAGAGAAAAAAAGATGCTATATGTTTGACATAATTAATAAAAATTGCGATTTTTTCTCCCTGGAGCAAATTTAAAAAAGAACCTATTTACAAAAAACAGTATAACATGGTTAGTATGATGGTTAATATGGAGTATGTCTCCCGGACGATGCAATACAGGCCTTACAACGCCTAGGCATGCTGAGTATCAAATTATCAATCTGATCTTGGGGAATATTACACCACTCATCAAGCAATGCCCTCCGAAGTTCCGGTTGACAGGTGGGAGAGGGTTGACGGGCTGCAATCGTCGGCCAAGCATATCCCACACATGCTCTATTGGATTCAAGTCCGGTGAATATGCTGGCCAATCCATACGGGTGATATCCTCCAATTGAAGGCATTCGTCTACAATGTTTGCACGGTGAGGACGGGCGTTGTCATCCATAAACAGAAATTCAGCACCCATGGCGCCCCCGAAACAAACGTACATGTTGTTCCAGAATGACGTCCCGATAGATGTGGCTGTCATCGTTACACTCTGAACATTCAGGTCAGTTCTGGAACCAAGAATAATTCCTCCCAAACGAGCCATCCTGCACCACCGTAACGGTGTCGTTCAATGATGTTCTCTTTGGTGGTAACGGGTACCTGGCGCTCTCCATATGAAAGTCCGGCGAGAAACAGACTGCAAACTAAACCTGGACTTGTCGGAAACCATCACACCAGACCACTGTTGCGGTGTCCACAATGCATGCTCTCTACTCCAGGTTAATCGCAGGCGACAGTGAGTTGCTAAGTGGAACACATCTGACAGGCCTACGAGCATATAGACCAATGTGCCCCTAAGCGTCTGTACACGGTCTGCCATGAAACTGTCGTACCGGTAGCTGAAGAGAGCTGACGAGACAGGTCTGATGCTGTGCTCCGTCTGTTTCTTTTGGCAGTAACTGCTAAATACCGGTCCTCATTCGGCGTCGTAACTCGGGGGCGACCTGTGCTGTAACATCTACTCACATTACCATCATCTTGGAATCGTTGTCAAAGCCTGGAGAGGACACTCTGGGCGATTCCAAGTTCCTCGGATACTTCCAGCTGGGTAAGTCCACTTTCCAGTCGTCCGATAATTCTACCACGTAAAAACATCCAAATGCTTCCTTTGTACCATAACTATGCGGTTATTGCACTGAAAGGTTTTTAAAGCGCTTGTGAACAATTTTACTTCTTTTGCCACCATTCCTTATATACCCCTCTCTTACACTCTCGTCATTGTGACGTACTACCCGCACCATCTGGTGGTTTCCTGTAATTTGCATATTCTTCTTCGAGATGTGTGTGATAATTCTACAGGTGAAATTTTTGTTTTAGAGTTCAATTTCTGTGTGATTCTGAATTATCCTTAATTTATGGACATGAGTGTATTATCAAATTGCTTTGATTTTATTTTCACATATATAAAAAAAAGAAGTTAATGCCCTTTATTTTACTGGCAAAAAGTTGGTCTTGGCCTAACTTGTGACCAAGTGATAAATTGTACACCAAAAGTAGAGGGGGGATTAAATTTGAAACAACTGGCAACTTCTGTTGCATTATTTACTTTTAGAAATGATTAGATTTGATTGCAATCGTGACAATGGGTAGAATTTCGAATGGGCATCCTGTCTGATTGGAGTTTTTGGTCTTTCTCTCTTATGATAGGCAACCAAAAGACAGTTACCTCTAAATGTCGCCAGGAAAGCATTTGAGGAAGCACCTGTATGTAAGGTGTTCTTGGCATGCATAAGCAGAAAACAAATCCCTCTCATGTGCCAGAAAACAGTTGTGTGTATGGGGGGGGTGATTCCATAAAATAAATTTAAAAAACACTGATCGAAACCCAAAAGTAATAGCATGACAATTATAAGTTTCTTCAAATAACGCCATGAAATGTTTTTTCGAGAATATACTCAATGTAATTTTTAAAATGTGTATACCCATATATATTATTTTACATAGTGCTTCAAGAAAAGCAATTTTGTTTGAAATCTGCTAGCGCTTCAATTTAAATTTCAAGCGCACACAAAACTAAGTGAATTTTCAGGAATATTTTCAGAAATGGAAATTCGGTCCAATATTGAAAGGGATTTGAAGAACTCGAACCCCGAAGAACAAGAAATATTTGCTTCACAGATCCAAAAGTAAACGTTATTGAAAATCTGAGCTCGAAAAACAAGTGTTGTTAGCAGAGGTGTGAATTTGAGCGGTGGAAGCAATTCAATATGTGAGAATGTAGGTGGATTCGAAAATGGTATATGTAAAAAAGAGGAAGTTTTATATCTATCTTAAACTTAATACACTAAAAGCATTTTCGAGAATTTTATGGAGCATTTGATAATTTTAATTTTATATTTCAAAATGAAATAAAATATGAGTTTCTCATGTTATTAATTTTCATTCAAAAGTATATACTTTGATAACGATATAGTTCAATAATTTTGATTTTAAATACATATAAATGTTTAGGAATACTTTTGAGTATAAAGCAACATGATATAAGTGAGTAAATTATTATGCTGATTAGCAGCGCAGTAAATCTTAAATTATTTTAATGTTTTTGAACTTGGTCAAATATATCTCTAAAATATTTATTGCAAATTTTATTTTTCTGTCGTAAAATATGCAACGAACAAAAATTCAAAAGTTGTATACGTATATATATATATATATATATTTGTAGGCAGAAAAAAGACGCATATGGTAAATTATTTATGCCAATGTTACGTTATTATGTGTTTTACAGAAATTATTTTCAGACGTTTCACCTTGTTATACAAGGTAATATAATCATTAAGTAATATCAAATGCTTATTGAAATTTTTCAGAATTTTAGGGAATGAAATGAATAATGTATATCCATTTTCAGGTTTAATTTTATTTTGAAGGAATTATCATCACACATTTTCCCATTCTGTTACATAGTAATATCAAACGCATATTAAATCTTTTTTTTTTTTTAATATTTATTGAATAGGATGGGCAGTGTATATTTATTTTAAGCAAATGTATTCATTATCTTCCCCTTCTTTTACATATTAATTTTAATAACCAGGTAAGTATCATTTTGAGATCTTCCACGAAGTCATCTAGTACTTTTTTGTATTCATCTACGACGTCCATTGTGTATTGAAGCAATTATTACCAGAAATCATCCGATATTCATATTAGAGATGTAATTTTAACTAATCGAATATGACGACAACATGATTAATTCATCACGCCGTTGAAACGCAATCTCATGCAGTTATCAAAACACTTATATTTCATTAGATTAATGCACGGCATGTTGGATTGGTGCTTTGACATTCCACATGCACAGTCACTTAAAGCAATTTCGTCGTCTCGTCCCGTGCAGCCTCCCATAGGTCAAACCAGTGCACTTTGTAGGTCCTGACCGTAGCCTGTTGATCTTGGCGTAATTTGAATTATGCTATTGAGCACTCCAAAGGAATCTAAATAGACTACTCCAGGAAATCCCTTTCATCGTGTTTAATCAACCATTCTCTGTGTTGAGTGTCTGCAATAGGCTTCATCGAAATGTTTGCAGTCATTTGACATTCGAGTCACTTAGATGGGGTAGTGATTTCATATCTACGTGGCTGTCCGAAATGACAGGAAAACTTTTACTGAAACATCGATATATTACAATAACTATTTCGCACAAGAGTTGATTTACTTATATACTTCTACTAATTGTGTATATTGCTCATTTATTGTATTGCAATTTTTAAAACAATTTATCATCAATATTTAATAGTAACTGTCATATAGATAAATATAATCAAGTAGACGAGCAATTTTGGACACAGAAATGCTAATATATAGACACAAAAATTCATTATTTATGCTAATATAAGTTTATAGAAAAATAATAAATATGCCTATGGTGTAAATATAAAAAGCTATTTGAATTTATTAATAAAAATATATGTGCAAAAGGTTTGGTTATAAAGTTTGGCCGATGAATTTTATTTCATTTACTTAGATACTCCAACTAATTATGCATATTGCTCATTTATTGTATTACAATTTTTAAAAAAGAATTATCCCCAATATTTAATATTTACTGTCACATAAATATATATGTAGTCAAGTAGACGTGCATTTTTGGACACAAAAATGATAACATATCGACACAAACATTCATTATTTATACTAATATAATTTATATATATAGATAAATAATAATTATGTCTATGGTGTAAATATAAAAAAAAGCTATATGAATTTATTAATATAAATATATGTTCGAAAGGGTTTGGGAGGGCCGATGCATTTTATTTCACTTATATGATACTTCTACTAATTATGTATATTGCTCATTTATTGTATTGCAATATTTCTTAAATTTTATCATCAATATTTAATATTTATTGTCACATAAATATATATGTAGTCAAGTAGACGGGAATTTTTATATACAAACATTCATTATTTATACTAATATACGTTTATAGAAATGTAACGAATATATTGCTTATTTATTGTATTGCCATTTAAAAACATTTATCCTCAACATTTAATATTTATTGTCCCATAGATGTCCTGTTTTGGACACAAAAATGCTAATATATAGAAACATTTCTTTTTTATACTAATATAAGTTTATAGAAAAATACGAATATGTATATGGAGTTGATATAAAAAGCTATATGAATTTATTAATATAAATGCATGTGCGAAAGGGTTTGGGAGGGTCAATGCATTGTATTTAAAAGCAGAGAGAGAGAATTGCAGTCACTGTCGTACCACATAACGTCCATATTTACGTAGTTAAAAGTAATGAAAATGATAGTACGGTTAAAAATTTGAAATCATGCAAAAAGAAAATGGTTAGTAGCAATTTATTATTGTATCATTATGTACTGGACATTTTCGGATTACTTTTGTTTTGAATTAAAATAAAACTTATTTATTAATTCAAAATTTTCAATATTTGAACAGCACTCTGTAGCAAATTTGATGTCATATATGGGTTTGTCAAAAGTTTTGTACTTACAATATAAATGATTATTCGTTGAAATGTTATGGATAGGAATGTCAAAATGCAATTCTTACTCACCTGAAAAAGAAAATTAGAAATTAGAAATAATGTCGAAGCATGATTTAATTGCAAAAAAACACATATATACAAAAAAAAAAAGGGATTTTAAATTTTTTGAAGTTACATAAGTATGTTTGTAGCATTATATTTGCATCGAAATATAATACAGATTTCAGAAACAATAATTAAATATTTTTAAAATTAAACTAATGGAAATTTTTAAATTTTAATATGCTTAAAACTTTTTCTAAATATTTGTACCCACATCTTTATTAAATATTCTTAGATTTTTATTAATTTTCGTTTATGACTCACTAAAAAGATATTCAATAATTCAAAACATTCCACAAAGATAGCTAAAATTTTATTTAATGACAATGCAACTTTTAATTATTTAAACAAATAAAATAACATTTCAAACAAAAACTGAATACGCATTTTTCACAAGCATTTATAATTCTGTGTTCTTTTATGCATATTTAACGTATTAAATGCATTAGAAATCGAAATAATTCAATCAAAATTATTCTAATTTATATCAAATGAATTCCTTAATGTAATGTTAAAATGTTTCTTTTTGTGTTTTGTAATTAAGTCACTCTTTCTTTACTTGTATATAAACTTAAGTTTTTATTTCTGGATTACTAATTTGAAAGATTATCCTCAGTTACGAAGTAGTTTAAGATACCCATATGAATTCAAATACAATTTGCGTAATGAGTTTGCATAATTAATTCCTTCCTTGTTAACACAAACCCACTAATTGAGTAGTAGAATATTTCAAATTCTTTGGAAGTAAATATGTACCCTTTGAGAAAAGAAACAGCTTTGAGAAGTTTTATCGAATCCAAATATCTCGAGCGCAATAACAAGATTACATTCTCGAGAAACAGTGTTCAAACCACTTAGTGGAGTTGTCACTAGCAAGATAAACATTTGTTTTCGCAAACATAAACACGTCATTCAACTTCCTGAGGATCGATCCAAACTTAGACCAATAGTTTCCAATCCAAAAGGAAGTTCGTCAATTTCAAATCGTTGCAAAAACTTCCAAGGAACAAGGAGTTAAAACGAAAAGTATTTCTTGAATATTGATTACAAAAAGAAACATTCACTTTAAAATACATTTAAAACCTCTGCATTGCATAAGAATTGGGTGTTTTTAACAATTTGTTGCAACAAAATTGTTTAAAAGAGCATTTATTCTCATAAAATTTATTATTATGTTAGAAAGTGTGAAAATCTTGTTTTAATCTTGAATGTATGGAAAAAAATACTAAAAATACTTTGCTTCAATTATTTTACTAAGACAAATTCATGGATTTATATAAGGATATGCATTTTTTTTATCGAAATTTGTATCAAATCAAAGACATTTCATAAGAAAATGAATGAAATACAATTATTTCAAATATTTAAGCTAAAAACAAAGTTAAATAGGATAATTATTAAAAGTATCAATATTTGGTTTTTCAAATAAAATTTTACTTGTAAAGAATACAATATAAGATAATTAAAAATTTTTAAATTTTATATTAATCATAAAACTTAAAATTATTGTCAAGTATATTCTTAGGCTTATACTTTTACATATGATAACTTGTAAAATTAAATTAAATTAATACAATTTTCCGTAGATTTCTATATAAATAAAAATGTATTCTGACTACAAATATCATGCATCAATTTTTTAAAAGAATGAATTTAGTAAATCAATATATAAATTGTGAAATTTGGTAGGTAATTTGAAATTTAATTTTTAAACATAGATATTCCCACATTCATTAAAAACAAATGAAAATGCAATGAGTTTAATTTATCTTTAGTGGAAATACATTGCTCTGACAATTTTGTTTGAAACAGTTAAGAGAAGCATCTAAGAAAATTTATATTATCTTAAAAGCCAATTTACCCTAGAAAAAGACATTAATACTCAGTAATAAGAAATTTATATAATTTACCATATTAGTTCCACTCTTAGGATAAATGAATCTGTAATTGCTTATTAAAGATTATTTTTCGAGATTATAGATAAATTACTAGCTAACAAATCTTTGTAACAAATGCAAAATGTCCTCTTATATTTTATTAGCAAAATGTAATTATTAAATTACTTCATGAATTGTATGGAAATTATTATTAATAAGAATTTTTATGAATTGTGGGAAGCTATTGTTGTAGTAATTGTAGGTAAGCTATTGTTATACGAATTGTGATAGTAAGCCATTATGTCTAATTTAAATATATATTGTTTATTACAAAAGAATTGAAGACAGACAAAATTATTAGTTTTAAAATTTTTCAGAAAAGAAGTTTTCGATTATTGTTTTCTTTTCTACATAGCATATTTCGTTTTTAGCATATTTCACTATTGTTCTACTTCAATTGCATAGTAATGAACATACATAATTGAAAGATGATATTTAGGAATAAAAAAGACTCATTTTTCTACAATCACTATCACTAAGGAATCGAAAATATATTTATTCAATCCGTGTTTTGAACGAATTCCTATGTTATATGAATTCAAAAGTACTTGACTTGGCTTGGCGCTTTGAGATGCGTGCTCATTGCTGCTGCTTCATCTCAATTTATCCAAATGCTATTCAAAATATTACAGGTAACATAACTTGACAAAGGTTAAAATGAAACTTTTATAAGAGAATTACTAAAACTTGACATTCTTGAATTCGTTACCTATGACAGATTGCAAATTCCATTTTAAAGAAAGAAACGTTGCTCGTACTTTCCAGCAACCAAAGAAAAATAAATAAGATTAATTAGCAAATTTGAAATAGAAAGAAATGGATAAAACTGCATATGAAATCGACAATGTTATTTTAACAGTTGAACGATACATAACAACATAGGAAATACAACTATTACTTAAACATAGGAATGTTATTAGTTGAACATAGGAAATACAACTATTGCTTAAATTTGAAAGTGAATAAGAAATAATAACCCCAGGAAGAAATTAAAAATTAATAACAGCCTTAAATGCCTTCACATCATTTCAACATATTTGAACAAAATGTCTTTTAATCAGGAAAATTTAATTGACAGTAAAAAAAAAATTTAATTCGAATAAGCATAACAGTATTTTCTGACGTGTGTTAAATATAGATGGAATGTTTGAGATCTATTGCTTTTTAGTTTATAATAAAACGCATCGATCCAGTTTCTTAACACTTTATTAGGTTAACAAAATCGCAACATTTTCTTGCACTTAAAAATTTAATTCCACTATAAAATTTAATTTACGATGCCCTTATTTCAGTTTCAAAGTAAAGCACATAACGTCACAAAACATGTATAATCAGATCAAACTCATGGTAGAGGCACTTTGTATCCAACGCCTAACAACTTTATCTCACACAAAAAAACTTCCTATGGCAGAAACGCATACTATAGGTTGGCACCTATAATAAACGGAGGAAAAACAATGTACCTCCATAAACGAATTAAATTGGTGACGATAACGCTGGGGTATCGCTTGAAACAAAATGATTAGATTCCCTTCAAAAATTTCCGCGCAGGAGATTTTTACAGTGCTGTTGTTTTTCGCCAAAGAACCGTTGGATCAAGCGGTTCTAAATTATTTTTAATGCCAATTGACGCAGGCATAAAAGTTCTAGTAGCGCATGGCTTAAAACCATCCCCTACCCCACCCTACACCCTATCTGGCATGCAAAAGCACCCCGTCGCAGGTGGTGTAGAAATGATATATGATGCCATTAAAAGTGGCATTTCCATCATTTTCTTGGAAACACGAGGAGTTACCGAGGCCGCAACGTTTTATGGCTCGCGGGCTTGGCGATAATAAAGGCCCTTCCATACCTCTTTCCCATCTTTTTGAAAAGCGAATTCAAAAGTTTTTGAATTGAAGTGAAGAGAGTGCATGGCAAGGGATGGGTATTGTATGATTACGTGGGATCTTTTTTTGAAATATCGTCTCTGTCTGTCGAACTGAGTTCGAAAAAGGATAGAACCCTACCTGTGCGTGGAGGCATGACATATCTGAGTGGATGTATTGCAGTGTATGTGTTGTTATGTCTCAGAAGTTTAGAGTGTTTGGTATGGGTATTACATCTAGAGATTAATGAGTTGGAATTGGTGGTAATTGAAATAGATTAATGCAAAAAATAAATAACTGCTCAATTAATTTGAATTTTGATAATAATCTTAAGAGATATGATAATAATAAATTACATTAATTTAATTGATTGAGTGAAAAATATAAAGTGAAAATTGTATTTATTTCCGTTGCAATCTAAAATAATAAGATTAGATAAATTTATTTTCAAAATATCTATTTTAATAATCGTTTCCATTTTGATCATTATGGATTAATATTTCCCATTTTAGATTTTATAATTTTTATTTTTTTAAATTTCTGTCATTACAGATGACAAATGTCTTACAAATCATTAAAGATGTTTTATTAAAGCATAATTAATTATTGTTTTGAGTAATTATAACATTAAAAATAATTTAGATACAACCTTTTGTCCTTTTATTGCTTCTTCCAAATAATTACGAAATTTAAATAGTTTAGTAGTGTTTATTAACGCTATATTTATATTACATTAAAAATGTTATTAAAGAAATAAAACATTACATTATATCAAAGGCTTACCTTCAAACTGTAAAAACATTGTACTTTCAATAAATAAAGATTAAAACTTTATTATGAATAACAAAGCTTTAATTTTATCACGAACAACTAAAGTTAAGAATTATAACATAATATTATAATTGTAAGTATCATAGATACCATCTCATTACCACAGCCACTTCGGAAGTAAAAAACTTACAAGATCTATTTTGGTGTAAAACGATTGAATCTTTGTAACTTATAAGAATAGAGAATTGCATAACGAAAAATGTTACTCTTTCATGATTGTTATTTTGATATAAATAATATATATAATAATATTTTATATTCAGTAAAACTGCATTTATCTATCTATATTATAGATTATTATACTTTGAAACAGATTCAACATTCTCTGGTTTTAACATTTATAAGAACATTTTGAAAATACTTTGAATTATATTATTTAATAATAATAATTTCCTTAATAATAAATACTCTCAGGCATTTTTTCATTTCATGCAATTTAAGATAGTTATATTTAAAGCATCATACTTTGACAAAAGTTTCACAAAGCATGTCAAAAATCTAAAAATAGTAACAAATTCTTAGGACGAGAACAAAACATATATTTTTTTTATTTCTAAATATTATAATCTCACTACTTGTAAAATAAAATAGAAATTTGTATTTTACAACTGATTCAAATGGAATATTTCATCAGAATAGTATAGCATGAGGTCGACATCTAAAGGAACTTTATAACAATTTAAATATTAATAATAATAATTATTTTCTCTGATATGTAACAAGATTTAAATCTGTTTAAAATTATATTTATTTAACATTTACATGATACAAATTTAGTTAAAATAATGCATTTCGTAAGAAAGTCATAAAAATAAAAAGTCGAAAAAATAATCAACAAAAAATTCAAAGCAGCCACCCAAAAAACAGGTATATTTTTTTTAGGTCTTTTCTTTTATTCCAAATCATCAATAACTCTACATTTCGAGCCACTGATGCCTATCTAAATATAAATGCATTTTTCCATATTTGGAGACACATCAAAATGACAATCTGACATGACTAATCACGCAAAAATCAGATCTTGTGCACCCGTATTGGGGGAAAACAGTATCATTACCCCTCTAATTCATTCCTCCAATCTTTTCCTGGAACTCAGGGGCAGCTGTCATCCAACTTTCCTGCAGGCCCTCTTCCAGCAACAAGGAAATGCTCTCTGACCATACACATTCTTTCCTTCTTCCACTGGAAGATAAGTCTTCCTTGCGTTTCCTTTTCGGAGGAAAAGCCCTCCGTAATTGGCGGAGTCGCGAAGGAGTATTCCCTGCCTGTAACAACTGACCGCGTGCACATATATCTTGGGGAAGTCAGTGTCCTAGCTCATCCCTCTCTGGTTGTGTAATCTCCACAGGACTAAACTGGACATCGATCTACAGGAATTGCGGTTCCAATTTATTTATCTCTGCAAGACAGGGATGACATGCATATAGAGAAAATGAAGGAGTTTGTTTCTCTTGAGCATCATAAATAATATTTTTTTTTTCCTTCTTCTTCTGAGGATCTTTCCAAGAAAAGAGTAGGATATATATTTTCTGGGAAACGGATAAGTTAAGAGTATCCACGATTTATCAGTGGCTTATTTGATGTAGGTCTTCCTTTCCTATACATTCAGCCTGGAGGGGTGAGGGCAATAAAATGCTCCAGTGTGAGAGGTAGTAGTTGGTTTCCTCTTTTTTAAGGAAAAGAATGATAAACTCTCTCACTTATAATAGAAAGTATAGCGAACGTTATATTTCATAGTGTATATATATATGTACAGAAATATAATAATTTTAGACAGTGTTTATCAATTATCCACTGTCTAAGTGAAGAAATATATAAAGCATTCTGCCTCTGCTTATAAGTATAATGGTAATAAACTTTCTAATTTATAATGAACACAGTTTGGTCAACGATATTTATTATGATATAAGAAAGGAACATAATATTATTAGATATATTTTCTAATAATTTATTATCAAAATAGTTATAACGCGTAAGTGTAAGAAATTATTTAAATGAGAAAAATAATAGTTTTTCGTAGAATAAAATTGTGATAAATTGTTAGAAATTTAATGGAAAGATAACCAGTGTTATTTGTTATTATGCAAAATAACAAATTTTAATGTTTTATAACGGATCTAAAAAAAAATTCAATTGGATTTAATGCATCTCATTACTTAAGTTATTAAGTGATTAAGTTGCTAAAAACTAAAACGGCAAGGAAAATAGATGAACTTTATATTTTTTGTTTCACTTTTAATAAATTGTTTTTAAACATTCCAATGCAGTGTTATGTGAAGTTATTTAAAACGTTAAGGCCTAACTCGCGTAATATTAATAATCGTATATCACACAATTCAAAATGTTATTTTAAGCAATAATCATGCAAACATTCTTAATTTATCTTAAACCTATTAAAAGTTTTAAAAAATATGACAAAATGCGGAAAATAGTTACTTTAAACAAATTTTTAATCTTGAAAATGTGTAAATTATGTTATTCGTTGAACTATTCAATGCTCATTTTTGTTTAATTTTGGGTCACTTTAATTTCATATCCATTATTATGTGTTTATGTCATTATTTATAAACTCAGATTAAAATCTGATGTTGTTGATATTATAAATTTTATCCTATATCTAACAGATACTTTTCGAAATATGTCTATTATATTTTAAAAGTTTACTCTTAAAATTTCTTCAATGTCTCCACTAAAAAAAGTCAACTAATATTTTACAACTATTTTGTTCAAATTTTTATTAATGAGAAATAATGGTTAATTCAATACATGACTTGTTTATATATGTATATATATATATCAATTTGGATTAAATTGTAAGATACTGAAGTAAACTTTTAAAAACTCAATTTTAAGTGAAATAATACAATATAGCAAAAATCATTTTTTCTGCTTTCATTTAAAAAGGTTACTCTTCAATATTCTAAGTTGATATTTGATTTATATTTATTTTGTTGTTCTGATACGCACATGAGACAAAATCTCAACAAACAATTGTAGAAGATTTTCATATTCAACAATCTCATTTTGCAAAAGCAACAAATTTCTTTCTTTTTTTAAATTTCCCCATTGTTTTCCAATTCTTGCAATGCAAAAATTGTCTCTCAGAATCAAACAAAAGTTCTTAAGTGCTCTACAAATCTACTTCTTAGAATTCTAAAATTTTTGCCTATGGGCTAACCAGTTTATTCCTCCTCCGTAGTCTTCTTCTTAAACTTATCCACGAGTCATCTCATTCAGCGAATCAGCAGCTCTTGACAATCCGACAATCTTCGATCATCACAAAAGCCCAACCCGGAGGGAGATATTATCCAGAATTCGATAATGTCTTCAAAAAGACGGTGTTCTCCAGTTATATTACAACGTCACTCTCCATTTGCATCGGAATTTAGTTTTCCTGAGGAGTAGAGCCCCATTTGTTCTGCAATTCTGAGAACAGATTCTCTAAAAAGCTATTACCTGGATGTCCAGAAAGAAACGACTTTTCAAACACAATACCTCCTCGAGGACTTCTATGATATCTGCATTTCAATTTCTTAAAGTGAAACGCAATAATACCCGCGAGTATTAACTCCTCAGATTTTGCAGTTGGCATTTTAGAGCAATTGACGCTACTAGTATCTTGCATTTCTTCTCTCCGAGTACAACAAAAGGGAGAAGAAAACGGAAAGACATTAATATTCATACAATATATATCTCTTTCGTCTTCCCCTCACTCCTCCTATCGCCATATCCGATCTTGTTTTATTTTCTGCTGAAGAGTATTAACGAAGATTCTTCATTTCGATAGCGTATTATTCATTTTCCCGCTCTCTTCTTTCTTGAAGAAGATTTGAAAGACAGCCATGGATGGTATCCCCCGAGGCTCTTTTCTTGTTTCTATCTTGTCAAACATTTGCATTTTTTTCTATTTTTTACTTTTTAGTTCTTTTACACGTTGGTTGGTTCGACGCAGCAGCAGATATATTTATGGATCGTGGCCACACCAAAAATTCATCTCCTTTTCAACAAAAAATCGATACTCGGAGAGCACACACAGACAAAAGAATTTTCTTGGGGGAAGTATATAACGTAGCTTTCTGATTTGGTGGGAAGAGAGAAATGAAATGGCGGTGGAATAAAAGACATCTTGTTCTTCATCTTTTTCCGATAAAGTTTCAATTCATCTTTTTCTCCTTCTTCTTGAGCCAGTGTTTTCAACAAATACGAGCGCGTACAGTTGTCGAGGAACATAAAAATTAGTTTCTTCTCAAGGGAAATCTATAGGGGGTTTTACTTCTACTTCACGAATTCAATTTGCAGATAGTTATTTACTTTTTCTTTACGTTAGTGTCGTAGTCGACAAATAATTACATGCAAAATGTTTATTACGATCTTTTTGGGTAAAATTGCAAGAATCTGAAGTGAAGTTTTGATAAACTCGATTTTAAGTGAAATAATGCAATAGAAAAAAAAATGCTTTCCTTTAAAACGATAATCTAGAATATTCTATGCTGATATTTGATTTATATTAATTTGCTGTCTAATACACACATGAGACAAAATCTCAACAAACAATTATAGAAGATTTTTCATATTGAACAATCTCATTTTGGAAAGGAACACATTTCTTTCTTTTTTGTTTTTTTTCCCCTTTGTTTTTCAATTGTTGCAATGCAAAAATTGTCTTTCAGAATCAAACAAAAGTTCTTAAATGCTCTGCAATTCTACTTCTAAGAATTCGAAAAATTTTTTGCCTTTGGGCTAACCAGTTTATTCCTACACCGCAGACTTCTTCCTAAACTTGTCCACGAGTCCTCTCAGTCAGAGAATCAGCAAGCCCTTGACAATTTGACAATCTTCGATAATAACAAAAGCCCAACCCGGAGCGAGATATTATCCCGAATTCGATAATGTCTTCAAAAGTCGGTGTTCTCCAGTTATATTACAACGTCACTCTCCATTTGCATCGGAATTTAGTTTTCCTGAGGAGTAGAGCCCCATTTGTTCTGCAATTCTGGGAACAGATTCTCAAAAAGCTATTACCTGGGCGTCCAGGAAGACACGACTTCTCAATACACAATACCTCCTCGAGGACTTCTCCGATATCTGCATTTCAATTTCTTAAAGTGAAACGCAATAATACCCGCGAGTATTAACTCGTCAGTATTTGCCGTTGGCATTTTAGAGCAACTGACGCTAGCTTTTTGCATTTTCTTCTCTCTGAGTACAATAAAAGGGAGAAGAAAACGGAAAGACATTAATATTCATACTATATATATCTCTTTCGTCTTCCCCTCACTCCTCCTATCGCCATATCCGATCTTGTTTTATTTTCTGCTGAAGAGTATTAACGAACATTCTTCATTTCGATAGCGTATTATTCAATTTCCCGCTCTCTTATTTCTTGCAGAAGATTTGAAAGACAGCTATGGTATCCCCTGAGTCTCTTTTCTTGTTTCTATCATGTCAAACATTTGCATTTTTTCCTTTCTTTTTCTTTTCTACTTTTTAGTTTAGTTCTTTTACACGATGGTTGGTTCGACGCAGCAGCAGAGATGTTTATGGATCGTGGCCACACCAAAATTCATCTCCTTTTCAACAAAAATTCGATACTCGGAGAGCAAACACACACACAAAAGGATTTTCTTGAGGGAGGTATACAACGTAGCTTTCTGATTCGGTGGGAAGAGAGAGATGAAATGGCGGTGGAATAAAAGACATCTTGTTCTTCATCTTTTCCGATAAAGTTTCAATTCATCTTCTTCTACTTCTTCTTGAGCTAGTGTTTTCGACAAATACGAGTGCGTTCAGTTGTCGTCGAGGAACAAAAAATTAGTTCCTTCTCAGGGGAAAGCTGTAGGGGTTTTACTTGTACTTCACGAATTCAATTTACAGATAGTTTTTACTTTTTTTAAGTTAGTGTCGTAGTCGACAAAGAATTGCTTGCAAAATGTTTATTAAGATCTTTTTAGTTTAATATACAAGAATCTGTAGTGAACTTTTGAAACACTCGATTTTTAAGTGGAATAATGCAATAGAGAAAAAAAAAATGCTGTCCTTTAAAACGTTAATCTTGAATATTCTATGCTGATATTTGATTTATGTTGTCTGATAAGCACATGAGACAAAATCAAAACAAACAATTACAGACGATTTTCATATTGAACAATCTCATTTTGAAAAGGAACAAATTTCTTTCCTCTTTGTTTATCAATTCTTGCCAATGCAAAAATTTTCTTTCAAAATCAAACAAAAGTTCTTAAGTGCTCTGCAAATCTACTTCTTAAAATACTAAAAAAATTTTCCCTTTGGTCTAACCAGTTTATTCCTCCTCCGTAGTCTTCTTCTTAAACTTATCCACGAGTCCTCTCATTCAGCGAATCAGCAGCACTTGACAATCCAGCAATCTGCGATTATCACAAAAGCCCAAACTCGGAGAGAGATATTATCCCGAATTCGATAATGTCTTTAAAAAGACGGTGTTCTCCAGTTATATTACAACGTCACTCTCCATTTACATCGGAATTTAGTTTTCCTGAGGAGTAGAGCTCCATTTGTTCTGCAATTCTGGTAACAGATACTCAAAAGCTATTACCTGGGCGTCCAGGAGGAAACGACTTCTCAAACACAATACCTCCTCGAGGACTTCTCCGATATCTGCATTTCAATTTCTTAAAGTAATAACTTTTCAGTATTTGCAGTTGGCATTTTAGAGCAATTGACGATACTAGCTTCTTGCATTTTCTTCTCTCCGAGTACAACAAAAGGGAGAAGAAAACGGAAAGACATTAATATTCATATTATATATATCTCTTTCGCTCGTCCTAACTCCTCCTACACCTCCTATCGCCATATCCGATCTTGTTTTATTTTCTGCTGAAGAGTATTAACGAAGATTCTTCATTTCGATAGCGTATTATTCATTTTCCCGCTCTCTTCTTTCTTGCAGAGGATTTGAAAGACAGAAATGGATGGTATCCCCCGGGCTCTTTTCTTGTTTCTATCTTGTCAAACATTTACATTTTTTTTCTACTTTTTACTTTTTAGTTCTTTTACAAGTAGGTTGGTTCGACGCAGCAGCAGATATATTTATGGATCGTGGCCACACCAAAAATTCATCTCCTTTTGAACAAAAACTCGATACTCGGAGAGCACACACACACAAAGGATTTTCTTGGGGGAGATATATAACGTAGCTTTCTGATTCGGTGGGAAGAGAGAAATGAAATGGCGGTGGAATAAAAGACATCTTGTTCTTCATCTTTTTCCGATAAAGTTTCAATTAATCTTTTTCTTCCTTCTTGAGCCAGTGTTTTCGACAAACACGGGGCGCGTACAGTTGTGTCGAGGAACATAAAATTAGTTTCTTCTCAAGGGAAATCTGTAGGGGGTTTTACTTCTGCTTCACGAATTCAATTTGCAGATAGTTTTCTTTCTTTTTTTTTTTAATTTAGTGTCGTAGTCGACAAAGAATTACTTGCAAAATATTTATTAAGATCTTTTTGAGTTAAATTGCAAGAATTTGAACTTTTGAAAAACTCTATTCTAAGTGAAATAATGCAATAGAGAAAAAAATGCTTTCCTTTGAAACGTTAATCTTGAATATCTTAAACTGATATTTTATTTATATTTATTTTGTTGCCTGATACGCAAATGTGACAAAATCTCAACAAACAATTATTGAAGATCTTCATATTGAACAATCTCATTTTGGAAAGGAACAAATTTCTTTCTTTTGCTTTTTCCCCTTTGTTGTCCAATTCTTGCAATGCAAAAATTGTCTTTTAGAATCAAACAAAAGTTCATAAGTGCTCTGCAAATCTACTTCTTAGAATACTAAACATTTTTGCCTTTGAGTTAACCAGTTTATTCCTCCTCCATAATCTTCTTCTTAAACTTATCCACGAGTCCTCTCATTCAGAGAATCAGCAGCACTTGACAATCTGACAATCTTCGATCATCCCAAAAGCCCAACCCGAAGCGAGATATTATCCCGAATTCGATAATGTCTTCAAAAAGACGGTTTCCTCCAGTTATAACATACAACGTCACTCTCCATTTGCATCGGAATTTAGTTTTCCTGAGGAGTAGAGTCCCATTTGTTCTGCAATTCTGAGAACAGATTCTCTAAAAAGCTATTACCTGGACGTCCAGAAAGAAACGACTTCTCAAACACAATACCTCCTCGAGGACTTCTCCGATATCTGCATTTCAATTTCTTAAAAGTGAAACTCAATAATACCCGCGAGTATTAACTCCTCAGTATTTGCAGTTGGCATTTTAGAGCAATTGACGCTACTAGCTTCTTGCATTTTCTTCTCTCTGAGTACAACAAAGGGAGAAGAAAACGGAAAGACATTAATATTCATACTATATATATCTCTTTCGCTCGTCCTAACTCCTCCTATCGCCATATCCGATCTTGTTTTATTTTCTGCTGAGGAGTATTAACGAAGATTCTTCATTTCGATAGCGTATTATTCATTTTGCCGCTCTCTTCTTTCTTGTAGAAGATTTGAAAGACAGCCATGGTATCCTCTGAGGCTCTGTTCTTGTTTCTATCTTGTCAAACATTTGCATTTTTTTTTTTTCTTTTTCTTTTCTACTTTTTAGTTCTTATACACGTTGGTTGGTCCGACGCAGCAGCAGAGATGTTTATGGATCGTGGCCACACCAAAAATTCATCTCCTTTTCAACAAAAACTCGATACTCGGACAGCACACACACAAAAGGATTTTTTTGGGAGAGGTATAGAGCGTAGCTTTCTGATTCGGTGGAAAGAGAGATGAAATGGCGATGGAATAAAAGACATCTTGTTCTTCATCTTTTCCGATAAAGTTTCAATTCATCTTCTTCTACTTCTTCTCGAGCCAGTGTTTTCGACAAATACGAGCGCGTACAGTTGTCGTCGAGGAACATAAAATTAGTTTCTTCTCAAGGGAAATCTGTAGGGGGGTTTTCTTCTATTTCCCGAATTCCATTTGCAGATAGTTTTCTTCCTTTTTTCTTTTTTTTCCTTTTTTTTTCTTTGTTGACTACGGCACTAAGTGCCGTAGTCAACAAAAATTACTTGCAAAATGTTTATTAAGATCTTTTTCATTACTTTAAAGTTTGGAGATTTGTATTGAGAAATATAATATTTTTCTGACATCAAATGAAGAATTATAAGTAATAGTTGACTAGAATTAAATGGAATATTCTTGTTATTTATAAGTATTACTTACAAATCGAATATATAAAAACTTTGGGAACGAAAGTATTGAACATGATTTTTAATTTTGTAAAAAAAAAAAAGCATCAATGTACATTTTGGTATTTTTCTTTATAGAATTGCAAAATAAATTTATCTTTTAAAAATAATATTAAAATTAAACTGTGATTTTTACCGCAGAATTGGAAGTTATGAATGATTAAAAAAATTTTTATTAAGTTATTTGAATTTTAATTAATAGGTACATTTAAAAAAATTAAATTTTAATTTAAAAATTATTTAATTGTCATATATCACAAAAGTAATATATATAATTCTAATTTTTTTTATCATTTAGAATATGAAGTCACTACTGACTACAAAATTACTTATTTATGAACAATTTTTAAAGATGCAATATATATAATGCATGAACTAAAATGATAATAAAATTATTTATAAACAATAATTATTTAGAAATTTTAAAATTAGAGCAATTTTAAAGAAAGCATTACAACATTTTACCTTCAAAATCAACATTAGCAACATTTTTAAAAAATACTATGTTAAACTCTGATTTTCGCGGTAAAATTGGAGGTTATTAATGATGAAAAATTTGTTATTAAGTTTTTTTTTAATTTTAATTAATATTTCAATTACAAAAATTTAAATTTTAATATAAAAGTTAGTTAATTCTCAGATGTTACAAAAGTTTCTTAAGTGCTCTGCAAATCTACTTATTAGAATTCTGATATTTTTGTCTTTGGGCTAAACCCGTTTATTCCTCCTCCGTAGTATTCTTCTTAAACTTATCTACGAGTCCACTCATTCAGCGAATCATTCAGCACTTGACAATCCGACAATCTTCGATCATCACAAAAGCCCAGACCCGGAGCGCGATATTATCCCGAATTCGATAATGTCTTCAAAAAGACGGTTTTCTCAGTTATATTACAACGTCACTCTCCATTTGCATCGGAATTTAGTTTTCCTGAGGAGTAGAGCCCCATTTGTTCTGCAATTCTGGAAACAGATTCTCTAAAAAGCTATTACCTGGGCATCCAGGAAGAAACGACTTCTCAAACACAATACCTCCTCGAGGATTCTCCGAAATCTGCATTTCAATTTCTTAAAGTGAAACGCAATAATACCCGCGAGTATTAACTCCTCAGCATTTGCAGTTGGCATTTTAGAGCAATTGACGCTACTAGGGTCTTGCATTTTCTTCTCTCTGAGTACAACAAAGGGAGAAGAAAACGGAAAGACATTAATATTCATACTATATATATCTTTTTCGCTCGGCCTAACTCCTCCTACTCCTCCTACCGCCATATCAGATCTTGTTTTATTTTCTGCTGAAGAGTATTAACGAAGATTCTTCATTTCGATAGCGTATTATTCATTTTCCCGCTCTCTTCTTTCTTTGCAGAGGATTTTGAAAGATAGCCATGGATGGTATCCCCGGAGAGGCCCTTTTCTTGTTTCTATCTTGTCAAACATTTACATTTTTTTCTGTTTTTTTCTATTTTTTTACTTTTTAGTTGTTTTACACGTTGGTTGGTTCGACGCAGTAGCAGAGATATTTATGGATCGTGGCCACACCAAAAAATTCATCTCCTTTTCAACAAAATCTCGATACTCTCAGAGCACACACACACACACACAAAAGGATTTTCTTGGGGAGGTATATAACGCAGCTTTCTGATTCGGAGGGAAGAGAGCTGAAATGGCGGTGGAATAAAAGACATCTTGTTCTTCATCTTTATCCGATAAAGTATCAATTCATCTTTTTCTCCTTCTTCTTGAGCTAGTGTTTTCGACAAATACGGGAGCGCGTACGAATTGTCGAGGAACATAAAATTAGTTTCTTCTCAAGGGAAATCTGTAGGGGTTTTACTCCTACTTCACGAATTCAATTTGCAGATAGTTTTTCAATTTTTTACGTTAGTGTCGTAGTCAACAAAGAATTACTTGCAAAATGTTTATTACGATCTTTTTGGGTTAAATTGTCATAATCTGAAGTGAACTTTTGGAAAACTCGATTTTAAGTGAAATAATGGAATAGAAAAAAAATATGCTCTCATTTAAATGCTAATCTTCATTATTCTAAGCTGATACTTTGTTTATATTTATTTTGTTCTCTAATACGCACGTAAGACAAAATCACAACAAGCAATTACAAAATTTCTTCATATTGAACGATAGCATTTTGGAAAAGACAGATTTCTTTCAGCTTTATTTTCCAATTCTTGCAATGCAAAAACTGTCTTTCAGAATCAAACAAAAGTTTCTTAAGTGCTCTGCAAATCTACTTCTTAGAATTCTAAAAATTTTTGCCTTTGGGCTAACCAGTTTATTACTCGTCCGTAGTCTTCTTCTTAAACTTATAAAAGAGTTCTCTCATGCAGCAAATGAGCAGCACTTGACAATCCAGCAATCTGCGATCATCACAAAAGCCCAAACTCGGACAGAGATATTATCCCGGATTCGATAATGTCTTTAAAAAGACGGTGTTCTCCAGTTATAACATAAAACGTCACTCTCCATTTGCATCGGAATTTAGTTTTCCTGACGAGTAGAGCCCCATCATTTGTTCTGCAATTCTGGGAACAGATTCTCAAAAAGCTATTACCTGGGCGTCTGGGTAGAAACGACTTCTCAAACACAATACCTCCTCGAGGACTTCTCCGATATCTGCATTTCAATTTCTTAAAGTGAAACGCAATAATACCCTCGAGTATTAACTCCTCAGTTTCTGCAATTGGCATTGTAGAGCAATTGACGCTACTAACTTCTTGCATTTCTTCTCTCGAGTACTACAAAAGGGAGAAGAAAACGGAAAGACATTAATATTCATACAATATATATCTCTTTCGTCTTCCCCTCACTCCTTCTATCGCCATATCCGATCTTGTTTTTATTTTTTTGCTGAAGAGTATTAACGAAGATTCTTCATTTCGATAGCTTATTATTCATTTTTCCCGCACTCTTCTTTCTTGTAGAAGATTTGAAAGACAGCCATGGTATCCCCTGAGGCTCTTTTCTTGTCAAACATTTACATTTTTTCTACTTTTTACTTTTTAGTTCTTTTACACGTTGGTTGGTTCGACGCAGCAGCAGAGATGTTTATGGATCGTGGCCACACCAAAATTCATCTCCGTTTTCAACAAAAACTCGATACTCGGAGAGCACACACACAAAAGGATTTTCTTGGGGGAGGTATAGAACGTAGCTTTCTGATTCGGTGGAAAGAGATGAAATGGCGGTGAAATAAAAGACATCTTGTTCTTCATCTTTTTCCGATAAAGTTTCAATTCATCTTCTTCTACTTCTTCTCGAGCCAGTGTTTTCGACAAATACCAGCGCGTACAGTTGTCCTCGAGGAACATAAAATTAGTTTCTTCTCAAGGGAAATCTGTAGGGTTTTTCTTCTACTTCCCGAATTCAATTTGCAGATATTTTCTTTTTTTTTTTTTTTAAGTTAGTGTCGTAATCAGCAAAAAATTACTTGCAAAATGTTTATTAAGATCTATTTCATTACTTTAAAGTTTGAAAAATTCGTATTATGAGAAATCAGTCAGTGAAAATATTCGAAAAGTAATATTTCGATTACATCAATTGAAGAAATATAGGTAGTAGTTGACTAGAATGAAATGAAATGTTCATGTTATTTATAAATATTACTTACAATTCGCATATAAAAGTTTAGAACGGAAGTATTGAGCAAGATTTTTAATCTAGTAAAAAAGTGAGCATCAATGAATAGTTTGGTGTTTTTCTTTATAGAATCGGAAAATAAATGTATCTTTTAAAATAATACTTAAATTAAACTATGATATTTACGACAGAATTGGAACTTATTAATGATGAAAAATTCGTCATTGTCAATTATTTTTTTTTTTTTAATTTTAGTTTTTGAATTTAATTATTTGTCAAATGTTACAAATGTGTTGTTGTTGTTACTTATCCTACTTGGTAGATATCTAATCTAGACCAAGCCAACGAACAATTACGGACTCATGGTTGAAGGGGAAGGAAGCAGCTTCTATTGTGAAGGAGCACCCATAGGTAGAAGTCTGATTTTTGCTCCGTGACGCTCTTACAGTCATATGAGACCGGGACCTAAGGCTTAAAGTGGTTTCCGAACCACTGCAAACATCCATGGCACCGCCGGGACCGCACTAAAAGGATTTTCTTGGAGGAAGTATATAACGTAGCTTTCTGATTCGATGAAATGGCGGTGGAATAAAAGACATCTTGTTCTTCATCTTTTCCGATAAAGTTTCAATTAATCTTTTTTACTTCTTCCTGATCCAGTGTTTTCAACAAATACGAGCGCGTAAGAATTGTCGAGGAACATAAAATTAGTTTCTTCCCAAGGAAATCGGGAGGTTTTCTTCTACTTCACGAATTCAATTTGCAGATAGTTTTCTTTTTTTAATAAAGTTAGTGTCGTAGTCGAAAAAGAATTACTTGCAAAATCTTTATTAAGATCTTTTTGGGTTTAATTGCTAGAATCTGAAGTGAACTTTTGAAAAACTCGATTTTAAGTGGAATAATGCAATAGAGAAAAAAATATGCTTTCTTTTAAAACGTTAATCTTGTATATTCTATGCTGATATTTGATTTATATTTATTTTGCTGTCTGATACGCACATAAGACAAAATCACAACAAACAAATACAGAAGATTTTCATATTGAACAATCTCATTTTTGGTGAGTTTCTTTCTTTTTGTCTTCCCTCTTTGTTTCCCAATTCCTGCAATGCAAAAATTGTCTTTCAGAATCAAACAAAAGTTCTTAAGTGCTCAGCAAATCTACTTCTTAGAATTCTAAAAATTTTGCCTTTGGGTTAACCAGTTTATTTCTCCTCCGTAGTCTTCTTCCCTAAACTTATCCAAGAGTCCTCTCATTCAGTGAATCAGCAACACTTGACAATCCGACAATCTCCGATCATCACAAAAGCCCCACCCGGAGCGAGATATTGTCCCGAATTCGATAATGTCTTCAAAAAGACGGCGTTCTCCAGTTATAACATACGACGTCACTCTCCATTTGCATCGGAATTTAGTTTTCCTGAGGAGTAGAGCCCCCATTTGTTCTGCAATTCTGGGAACAGATTCTCAAAAAGCTATTACCTGGGCGTCCAGGAAGAAACGACTTCTCAATACACAATACCTCCTCGAGGACTTCTCCGATATCTGCTTTTCAATGTTTTAAAGTGAAACGCAATAATACCCGCGAGTATTAATTCCTCCTCAGTATTTGCAGTTGGCATTTTAGAGCAATTGACGCTACTAGCTTTTTGCATTTTCTTCTCTCCGAGTACAACAAAAGGGAGAAGAAAACGGAAAGACATTAATATTCATACAATATATATCTCTTTCGTCTTCCCCTCACTCCTCCTATCGCGATAT
Organism: Caerostris extrusa; assembly: GCA_021605095.1. NCBI lineage: Eukaryota > Metazoa > Arthropoda > Arachnida > Araneae > Araneidae > Caerostris > Caerostris extrusa. The sequence goes on along the minus strand of BPLR01018177.1, from coordinate 65,690 downwards.
CCGATCTTGTTTTATTTTCTGCTGAAGAGTATTAACGAAGATTCTTCATTTCGATAGCGTATTATTCATTTTCCCGCTCTCTTCTTTCTTGTAGAGGATTTGAAAGACAGCCATGGTATCCCCTGAGGCTCTTTTCTTGTTTCTATCTTGTCAAACATTTGTATTTTTTTTCTATCCTTTTCTTTTCTACTTTTTAGTTCTTTTACACGTTGGTTGGTTCGACGCAGCAGCAGAGATTTTTATGGATCGTGGCCACACCAAAATTCATCTCCTTTTCAACAAAAACTCGATACTCGGAGAGCACACACACAAAAGGATTTTCTTGGGGGAGGTATAGAGCGTAGCTTTCTGATTCGGTGGAAAGAGAGATGAAATGGCGGTGAAATAAAAGACATCTTGTTCTTCATCTTTTTCCGATAAAGTTTCAATTCATTTTCTTCTACTTCTTCTCGAGCCAGTGTTTTCGACAAATACGAGCGCGTACAGTTGTCGTCGAGGAACATAAAATTAGTTTCTTTTCAAGGGAAATCTGTAGGTTTTTTTCTTCTACTTCACGAATTGAATTTGCAGATAGTTTTCTTTTTTTTTTTTTTTTTTTAGTTAGTCCCGTAGTCAACAAAGAATTACTTGCAAAAATGTTTATTAAGATTTTTTCTTTTTACTTTAAAGTTTGGAGATTTGTGCTATGAGAAATGTAATATTTTACTGACATCAAATGAAGAAATATAAGTAATAGTTGGCTAGAATGAAATGAAATATTCATGATATTTATAAGTATTACTTACAAATCGCATATATAAAAATTTTGGGAACGAGAGTATTGAACATGATTTTTAATTTTGTAAAAAAGCATCAATGTACATTTTGGTATTTTTCTTTATAGAATTGCAAAATAAATTTATCTTTTACAAAAATGCTAAAATTAAACTGTGATTTTTACGGCAAAATTGGAGGTTATGAATGATTAAAAATTTTTATTAATTTATTTGAATTTTAATTAATAGTTGAATTTAAAAATTAAATTTTAATTTAAAAATTCGTTAATTTCATATATCACAAATGTAATATATATAATTCTAATTTTTTATCATTTAGAATATGAAGTCACTACTGACTACAAAATAACTTATTTATGAACAATTTTTAAAGATGCAATATATATAATGAATGAACTAAAATGATAACGAAATTATTTATAAACAATAATTATTTAGAAATTTTAAAATTAGAGCAATTTTAAAGCAAGCATTACAACATTTTACCTTCAAAATCAACATTAGCAACATTTTACCTTCAAAATCAAAAATATAATTTTATCATAAAATAATATACTTAAATACCTGATAAAAATAAATGAATATAAATTTTTTAAATATTAATGTTGTAGAAAATTTTTTTAGCTTAACTTGTTATTAATTATTATTAATTCGATATTAAATAAATTGTATATTTCACATGATTTTTGCATCTAAAGGGTTTTATACACAAATTTCTATTTACAACATGGAAACGAAGTTAAGACAACAAACTAATTTTAAAAATCAATTTTGCACATGTAAATCATTTTGTTAGTATAAAGTACAGATTCAATCATTCATTCGGAATTCACACATTCATGTATTTTTCTAAATTAATCATGGGGATTTGTTTAGATCATTGCTTGTTTAATTCATTGATGTTTGTTTGATTAAAAAAAGTGATATGCTTACATCATAAAATGCTGTAATAATTAACGAAATATTATAATATAAGTGTTTGGAGACGCAAACATTTAAAAAGTGGTTTATTTTTAATTATCAAATTATAAAAAATGGATTAAATTATAAGTAATGTTTGCAGACAAAAAAAATTCAATAAGGGAAACCTAAACTGGAAACATGACAATTATGCACAACAAAGCCATTACCAGAATATGATAAACTGGCGATGGATAATCTTTTTTCGCAAAAATATTAATCAATCAATCTACATTTAAAAATATAGCCACACACTAGTTTAAAGCAATAATAAATTACATTTTTAAAACTCAATAATATTATAATTTTAATATCTTTAATTCATGATATACAATATATATATATATATATATATATATCAATTTCTTCCTTTTAAGGAGATCTGATCGTTTGGTAACAGGGTTTTATAGTGTGGATACTCTGATGGATTTGTGGATCTGTTATACAATTTATGTGTAACATATTCCAGTTAACTCCTTGTCCGTTTATCTAAGGCTTTTGTTTGTGTTCTTAATATAAGCTATTTTTTGTGCATAAGCTGAAATACCTTTTTTTTCTATAAAATTTACACATAGTTCAAAACCCGTACATAAGCCAAATTGGGTGGGTGGGTGTGGGGGAGGTGATCAAGTGATCATGTTTCTACTACAAGTGATCATATGGAAACGTTCATGGAAATGGAAATTCATGGAAATTCATGGAAATTCTAACAGAAGTATGCCATAAATGATCTTGTTTTTCATTTTATCTTAAACAAAAACAAGTGCGAGTAAGGAAACGCCTTGTATTAGCGGAGATTCCAAGGCTTATGTTAAATGCTTGCAAGAAAAACTCACCGCAGGGATTCCAGAATCGCCAATAACTGATTTCATTAAAATAAATGTTTTTCCATAAATTTAAGAAATATAAACAAAAGAAATAAAATTTTAATACGTTTAACAATATTTGGCGATAGATCGCTTGCGTCCAGTTATAATTGGCGTATGCACACACAAACACAAACACACGGATATATATATATATATATATATATATACCATATTACTATTCTCTTCTTTATTACTAATATTTATATATTTTTTATAAACAATTCTGAAATAAAAATACAATCTCTTCAATTTTCCTTTTTTTATTTCGATGCAACTTAATCATATTTGAGGACGTATTTTAATATTGAAGTAAAATAAAATATAAGAGTTTGTTTATAAATCCTCATTTAAAAGATACATTTTATTCCCGCACATTTCCTTAATAATATATAACGTCATACTCAAAACATATAGGATTGTTTAGAAATCTCGTATAGCTTTCCATGTAACAATCAAATTCTTAATAAGATAATTTTCCTGTTTAATATTTATAAAATACGTCATCCTGAAGAAATTTGTCGCAATTTATATACCAATAAAAATAACAAATTTTATTTCATTTCACCAACCAAAAGGTATCCTTTAGATCTTCACTAATACGACAGAGGGAGAGAAAAGAAGACAGAGGGAATAGACGGAACCTTTCACTTCCTTTTTTACTTTTATTGTGTTTGCACTTCTCATAACGGAACACCAATTCAAGAATCTAATGCTATTTGTCTACGGACAACAGAAAATCTCATTTTTTTCTGTACCTCCCACTCCTTCACTGTACCTCCTCCAGACACATTTCATTAGTGGAACGGTGCGTTCTTCAGAGAGCACCGAAGATGTATTATGATTTTTCTTGATTGCTGTGTACCTCTTCAGCAGAGTTGACCGACTCCTTGAGAACTCTACTTGAGATCTGTTTAAATAATGGATTTTCTAATACATCCTTCTCTCAGGTTCAATATTATATTCAGAAGAGATGAGACGGAGTTTATTTTGATTTTGAAAATAAGACGTCGAGTATGAGTTCTTTCTGATGAAGAAATATGAAACTTCAATTGCTGTCTTCGATTATTGGATTCTTGTATATGTGTCTGATATGACAGACAGAATGCTTTGAGTTATGAGTGTCGTTTGGTTAGTACCTGCAGTTTCCTCTTTCCCTTCCTTTAATTTTGATTTCCTTTTAGAAAATAGAGGAATCATGACATCGTAGATTGACGGAATCGTATGATAAATATATTTAAATTTTAAATTTATATTAAACTGAAAATCATTTGTTTGAAAGTCATGATGGGGCTGGATTATCATTAAAAACAATGATAATTATTAATCATACTAATAATTAAAAAATAAATAAAGTCTTAAAAAAGTTTTATTACACGATTTTTTTATTCTGAATTAATAAATGAAAATTTAAAAAAAAGAAAAGTTTACCAATTGTTTTTTTTTACCGAGTTTACCAAAATAGTAACCTCCCCCTTCCAAAAAATAAATAAATAAATAAACAAAACGATATCAAAATAACAAAGTGGTTATGTATTATATTAGATTATGTATATATATTATATAATATTACATAAATAATATAATATAATAATTATATAATCTATACAATATATATATATATATATATATATATATATATATGAGACTATATTAGATATCAAAATACCAAAATTTAAAAAAGTTCACCATTTGAACTCTTAATTTCAAAGTTTAAAAAAATACTATTATAAAATGTTTCTAAAAACGTTAATAAAAGTGCAACCCCATTTAAAAAAAATATTTATGGAAAATGATGTCATTTATATGAGAGGTAAAACAGAACCTTATAGGAATACTAAAAATATTCACAAGAATATTGTTACTAATAAAATTTTTAACATATCCAGAAAAATTATAATAAATATAAAGGCCAAGAAATATGCGAAATAACTAAATCCATTCACGGAAATTCGTCTTATTTCATTTCATTGTGATCTTGACTAAAAAATATGAGGAAATATCACATTATCATTTCGAGAAGGGACCAAGTATAAACCATTTTATCTACAAATAAATGTGTTAAAAGAGTTATAAACTATTTTCTCAGTTTTTGTTTTTATTTAATAATTTTTTATGGAAATAGTGTATCAGGTAATAATTGTAGAAGCTACAAAATTTTTGTATCTGGTATATACATATTTACATATTTATGTGTATATACATATTTTTTATAAAACGTTGAAGCTTAAGCTTAAAAGACAAATTTTAATGAGTATAATGCAGTAGGTAAGGAATGAAACTCATTATGTCTAATAAATGCCAAAGTTAAAAAAAATAATAATAATGCTAGAATTTAATTAAATAAAACAAATCTGAAATAGGGATAATTAAAATTTAAAATGAAGAAAAAGATTAATATTTCCTGAACTTCAAATAATGCCAAAATGCATTATGGAATTGCTGTTTTGATTAAAATATAAGAAAACATAAAAAATAGTGTGCTAGAAAAATAATTTCCATAGCATAAATTGGAGTCGATATGAATTAAATAATTTATCCGTAGATTTCTAAAAATAACTTCATAATTAAAATAGGTGTTTCAAATTTACGAAAATATATTCGTTTTTTTAAAAATATTTTTACTTGCTATATCGGCATTAAACATTAAATGTGTTCACCCTAATCTATTCATGAATCTTCGCGTTTGGCATTTGCATCAGATGAAATGAAGATATCTTAAAATAAACGCTTATTTTGCGAAATAAACTTAATTGAGAATAATAAATGATTTTTCCATCATTTTAATTTTAATTACAAGAAAAATTATGCAACAGATTTGAAAATAATTAAGGAAAATAATAAATTATCAAATCATTTGACAATATTCGAAGAGCAGAAGAAAAATGTAAATTGAATTAAAAAGGATTTAGACAATTAAAATAATTATATTTTGTTGAATTCTATTGAAAAAAAAAAAAGAAAATATTAATATAAATGACATAAAAATTATTATTTAAAGTCTATAGTTGGACAATTTTTTTAAGAGAAAAACAAACCATTTATTCTTTTTTCAATTAAAAAATAAATGACTTAGCATCTAACATTAATATAAAATTGATGACTAGAACTTGCATTTTGAATCGATGTAATAGTTTGAAGAGAAAATGTATTTGTTCAATTTCGAAAAACAGAAAAGAAATATAAATTGTATTAAAAGATATATACAATGTTATGGAAAATAATAGAAATAGAAATTATAGAAATTAAATTTAATTAATTATAAAATAATAGAATAATTATTTAAAATTATTATTTTGAAGTAATTGAATTGAATGGAAACGAAAATAAAAATTCAAAAATTGTTCAAATTAGTATTTACATTATTTTAGGCTTACAATTTGACAATTAGTTTCTGAAAAAAATAATTTATTATTTTCTAATTTAAAAATTAACAAATTAACGTCTAATGTTAATAAAAAATTTATATTTAGAACTCGCATAGTAAATAGAAAAAATAGCATGAAGAGAGAAAAAGTGTTTCTTCAACTTCTTGCACAGCGCGCCATCTTTTGTCTAAATTCTTAACTCTTAAATAATAATATAATTAAAAACATTCTTCCCTGCTAACATTTAAAAGTACTATGTTTACTAGTAGTATATTCAATATTTAAATAAACATTGTAGAATCTTTCTATAATCCGTAAAATAGATCGATATGCTTTTGTCTAGTTTACATCTATTCAGAAACTACATTGGAACAAACTGTTATCTATTACGTATAAAAGATAATTTATTTTTCATGCTTTTCTCATTTTTAATTTCATAATAATGTTATTATTTTTTTTACTCTTGAGGAACTTTTGTTTAAAATTTATCATATCAATGCATTTGCTGTTGCAACGAACATTGTTTTGTATTCAAAATAGACAATATAAGTGTTAAAATTTAAAATGCAGCTGTTACAGTTTTATTAATTCAATGCAATACATTTATAGTAATATTTTTAAGTGCATTTTTGAATTACTTTTTTAAATAGCCATTCACTGTTTGTACAACAGCAATCTAAAAGGGAAAAAAGTATAAACATATTAATAAAGACGAGTAAGGGATTCTATTTCGTATTCAGCAGGAAAAGGAAGAACTACTTGGTTGAAATTCTCATTTAATAAAATGTGAATTGTCCTCTTTACTGAGTAAGTAGCAATTATTAAAAGCTTGAGTAAATATGAACATTCTTCTTCACGCTAATTTTCTTACAAGTACGGTTAACTTAAATTGCAGACACAAATATAGATTTTTAACTGTCTTTTATTCTATATGTAAATATTGACAGTTAAAATACCGTATAATATTTGCTTTGTACGTTAAAAAATTATAAAATTAATAAAATTTTATATTAGAAAAATTGGGATGATAAATATTTTTATAAATGAGAAATGAATATCTCTATAATTTTCTATATTGCTGTAGGAAAATTAAAGAGATATTCATTTCTCATAAATCAACTTTTAATGCAAATATTTTCATTTATAGGAAAAATATATAACTATTTTAGATAAAATATTAAACCTTTTCCGAAGAATTACATAAATGGCGTTTTCTTTAGTTTATGTTTTAAAATAATATCTCAAACAAAATTGATTGAAATGCTTTCAAAATTTTCAAAACTATTGCAATGGGAATAATTAAAAATTAAAAATTCAACAAATGTCGAATTAAAAAAAAACCCGAAAGAAATTGAAAACAATAAGCATAGAAGTGAAATCATCACAAAAAAATTTTTTAAAATGTGATTGTAAATTGTTTGAAAATATTATTTAAAATGTAGAATTGTCATGTTAATATGTATTTATAAATAATTTGTATGTATTCAGATAAAATTATAGGTAATCCTTGTATATTTCAACGTGCCGTAGTTATATCTATATTATGTATGTATATTTGAATGGTTTTTGTATGAAGGCATCTAGCCCTCTTCGAGTACGACTTGTCTTTAAACAAGGAACGAACATCTCCAATGGAAACAGATCCTTTACTACAGATACGAATATGAGGAGCGATATATATGATATATTTTGCATTGTTTTAATTAGCGGGTGTTTTTGATCCGGATTTCATTTATTTTCTGTCTCTCCTCTTGATCATCTCTCTTTCTTCTGTCTGATCTTCTTCGACGTCACATCCACATTTTATTCGTACCAAGATCTCACGCCCTTCATTCATTATTGGTTAAAATTCGCCCATGGACCTATATGTTTTTTCATTGGTGGGGATGGGTTAATATCGACACTTAATCAGATCGAAAAAACGGCTAGTCCTCTTGTAGGTCAGGGGTCTATTCCTCCAGCAGGTTTTACCAAAACATCTGTTTCCACATGGCTTATCATTTTATCGCCGCCAAAACGCATAATTTCCTTTTAGGAAAACTCACCCCCTCAATAAATAAGCGATCACTGATATCTTCCTCCATCTATCCTATTAAACTTCCTCCCTGACCATCTGCATTTCGAAGTTGCGAAAAACCTGTCAATTAAAAACAACGCACATTAACACGCTCCCCATATTCGCATCTGCTGTGACAAGCCTGTTTTCTGCAGAAAATGGCCACTCCTATATCAAAGCCAACTCGCATTTGAAGAGGGCTAGAAGTCTTCATATAAAAATCAATACAATATACAACACACTAATTATTTATAAATATATATCGAAATGACAGAATACAAGATATCTGTCGTGTAAAAATGATTCAAGAGGAATGTTATATTTTAAAATAATGATATACTAATTACTATAAATATAAAATAGTAAAATAAAATAAATTATAATAATAAAAAACATCAATAAAATAAAAAATAGTAGGTTAAAAATAAAATATAATAATAATCCTGAAATAAAAATACAGCATAAATTCTAAAATTAAAAAAATCATTACCGTATTAACTATGTTAAAATCTCCTTACAAGTTTTATATTCTTTAACATCTTATAGAGTATTTTTAATTTATCTTTTAATATGATATTTTTTCCACAAAAAATATATTACATAAAAACACACACAAATAACAAAAAATACTATTCAAAATTCTACGATACAATTAAAACTATATAACCGAATACCCACAGAAACTAAAAAAGCCTTAAAACGGAAGGATTCATTACATACGCACCCAAAGTATTTTTTTTTACCTTTACGGAATACAACGAAAACATTTAACCACAACAAAATAAAAGAGGAAAAAAAATAATTCCTCTTCGTCTATTCTCCCATGCGGGGCTCATTAGTGCCTGATGATGACATTGGAAGTCAGAAAAAGAAACCTCTATCTGCACCTTAATATGTTGCGAGGGAAAAAAATAATAAAGGGGAGGAAGATTCCTTCTCCTTTGTTACTTCTTGATAATTATAGTGTCCAACATAGACGGCCTAATTATTTAACGTAGCTGCAGGCGCAAACACTCAGCCTAAAGTTGAGAAAACGAACTAGAATTTTAACGAAATATTTACCTCAAATGAGGGGGTTCGTTTCAACGCCAAGTTCCATTCCTTCCCTTAGCCCTAGGCTCCTATTTGTGCAATGATCATAGAATGTATTGATTAAATTAGAAAAAACTACTACTGTGCATGTCGCATTTTAATTAAAACCTATATTTTTTACTTTTCTTTTCTGTATTCTCGTAATTGCTCATTGAAAACGCGTGCCCATTATGGGTTGGAGATTGTTTTCAATAGCGAAGATATTGATTAAAAAAAAAAACAACCGACAGAATAAACGAGATATAAAATTCAATTATTTTGAAAAGGAAATTAAAATGTAGACTCCTCCAAGAATTGGCGATTGTATTTGCTCAAGATTGGTACATACAGTTTTGAATAGACGTTGGAATCCTTTTATTTTCGATATTAAAATATTGATAAAAATTTGGGAATAAATAAGATTACTCAAAATTCAATTTTAGGAAAGGAAATTAAAATGCAGGCTTCGAATTTGAAGATTTCTATTTACTTTAGGACGGTATAAAAGATTTTTTAGAGTAGTATTATATTCTCCTAACTTTTACATCTGAAATGATTTGTTTTCGTATAAAGATCATGGAGTATTTAACAAGAAAAAAAAAATGAATCAACAGAAAAATAATAAGCAAGAAATTATACTTTTTTTTATTTCTTCATAAAATTATTGAAAAACCTTTTTAGTTAGCAATTCAAATTGAAACAGTATTGTAGGTTTTAAATAGCATATATCATTCATTGAAAAATAAATATAAAAATAAATAAATATATATATATATATATATATACATACATTATACATATATTATTTATATATATATATAAATAATATATGTATCGTAACTTTATGGCATATTTCGAATCTTTTAAACTTAAAAACATAATAATATTTCAAATAAAACCATTTTTATCATTAGCTTTATTTTAATTAATTAATTAATTTTAATACATTTTAAATTGAATTGAAAGATTATAAAGACGTTTTTGTGCGAAAAATTAAGTAATTAATACTAACCTAAATACTTTAAATAATTTTTTGATAGCATCCAAATGAATGTTCAGTTTTATAAAATAATTATTTATGTAATGAGTGCATGAGTAATATGCATTTTTTGTAAAATTTCATTTAATTAGTTATCTTCAGAAATCGAAATGAAATATATTTTATTCACTTTCAAAATGAAGAGCACAAAAAAAAAATGTATGAAATTAATTTAAATTCCTCCATAAATATAATTTAAATAAGTGTTGATTTAAAAATTGCTTTCCCATTTTTACATTTTTAAATGTAATCATAAATTTCATGGAAATAGATGTATAATAAATATTTAGAATATTTATAACTTTGACATTTAGCCAAAAATAGTAATCATTCTATTTGTTTTATTTGGTAAGAAATAATTAATTATATGCAAGTCATTTTTTAAGTCTATTTACAAAACTTTCATTATTAAACATTGTTTTGATATAAGATATAAATTAAAATTGTTAAACTAATACATTTCATGTTATTTATACCTGTTGTTATATTTTTTTTTAACTTCTGAATTTAATCATAGTAATTAGATTACTGTTTTTTATTTTGCTTTTTCATAATACTTGTTTTAACTATTATGCTATTATTAAAAATATTAATACATTTAAATTATTTCATTTAATCAAATAAATTGAATAATTGTAAAAAATATATAAATAAATGTCAAAAAATGTTTCTATAAAAAAGGAAATCTAGACATTTTAATCATTTAAAATTAATTTGTTTTATGTTCAGTTGAGAAATATTGTTTTTGTTACAAAAATGAAAACGCATCATTTCTTAAATATGATCCTTTTTCAAAATATTTATAGGAATTCAATTTTAAACTACTTTAGATTTTCTGAAAGTTAAAACTAAATTACATTAAATAAATAACTCTATCCATACAATTTTAAATTTTGAAAAATAAATTAAAGAAATTTTTAATAAATTTAAATAGTTTTTAAATTTGGAAAATATAAAAATCGTGTCTGCAGTCGAATTCTTGGAAATATTTTCTGAACATTTAACCATTTAAAAATAATTTATGTTTAATTTTAGAAATAAATTATATGTTTGTAATACTGAAGTATAACAATTTATTTAGTTTATATATTTGAATTTTTAAATTACAAAGAAATTCGGTTTTTAAACATATTTATGTTAGAATAGTGCGTTCAATGCACTTTTAATAAAACTATATTTTTAATGGGTTTGATTTCAAAATATAATTTTACGTTAAATTTTAAAAGGAAAATAAATAATAATTTATTCTTAGAAATTTATTAATTTGTTTAATATTTTTAATTCATATCTTTCAAGTTGAAATTTTCTCAGTATAAAAATTCTTCGTTTAGCTTTTTAATTCTATTATATTTATTTTTAAATTATAATAATAATAATAATATTCACAAAATCTGAAACTTTAGAAATTTACACAAATATTTATATTCCATTAGATCTAAAATAACTATCGTATTACCTCACTTTACTTTTCTAAATTTCTATGTGCCGTAATTTTAGCAAATAAGATTTTTAGTTAATTAAAAATTAATTTGAGAAAAATGTCACTTTTTTATAGTAAATACCATTAGAAGATTAATTTTAATACTGACATTTTATGAATGAAACATGAAATTAATTTTCGATTTTACAATTTTTTAAATATATGTTGTAAGTTTATAACATTTTATACCTTCGTATGTTATGAGATTAAAAACATATATAAATAATAATAACTATATATAAATAATTATAACTATAACTAAATCTATAACTATAATCATAACTATATATAAATAATTATAAATAGTTTAATAAAAATTAAATTAACATAATATTTTTTAGCTTGTTTGTTGGAAATGAAACTTCTAATCGTGTATATGTGAGCATAATGAGATTAAATTTATGGATAGAAAAATGTCTTTCATTTCTTATTTCATTAAAAGATTATAATTTTTTATGTTATAAAGCATTAATTTTTAAGTTATTAATTAAATTAAATATAAAATTTTTACTATTTTTATTTTATATTGCTAAAATAACAATTTAATGGAGTTTAAATGACTAATTTAATTTGTGATGTTGGAAAAAAAAGGAGTTTTTTTTTTTTTGCTAAAATGATAAGTATGAGAGCGAATCAAAAGTATTTATTAAAAGGTTTTATTAAAATTGCAATTGTTTTAATTTATAAAAAATTGATTAACGTTAATTTAATTTTTGATCCTTTATAAAAGATTTATTTTACTTAAAATTAAGTATTTATAAAGAAACAATTTTTTATTTCCAAATAAAATGAATGTACGTATAATTTCACGTATATAATAAAATAAATAATTAATTTCTTGCATTTTAAATAATAAAAATGGGATTAAAACTTACTTTAAAAATAAAAAAACACCTGGATTTCTTATAAAATATGAATACACATATTAAATTATTATTAGTTACAAAAAAAAAAAAATTATTGGTTAAAATTATGTATAAAAATACTGATATTATTTTAGATAAAGTTATAAAAATACTGATATTGTTTTAGATAAAGTTATAAAAAAAATACTGATATTGTTTCAGAAAAGTTATAAAAATACTGATATTGTTTTAGATAAAGTTATAAAAAATACTGATATTGTTTCAGAAAAGTTATAAAAAAAACTGATATTGTTTTAGATAAAGTTATAAATCACTACCGGATTTTTGGAAAGGCAAAAATATTTTCACAAAAATTAAATATTGTGAAAATGATTGCACCATTGACTCAAATTGAATAACATATTTATAAACAATGCTAAATTAAAATAATTAATTTCTAATAAATGAAAATTTATTTAATTAAATTTTTACTAATTTCCTACTTTATTAATACTTAAAAACTCACCTCAAAATCCACTGTGAACGCAATAGGTTAGGATGCCAACCGCCAAACTATAGCCTGAGCAATTTTCAAGTTTTCTGACCGAATTAAAGTTTTAAAAATTCTTTAAAAATCGTGCGACGATAAATTTTAATTTCAAACCTAATATCTTTAATTAATTTTTTCGAACTATTTTCACTCCATGGGTTATGGAGAGAATGCTAAAGCTTGACCGCCCTTGCTACCACTTTGAAAAGACTGAGAAGTCTTCAACACGTGATTTTCACATCGCTTTCGTCCAAGGAGGTAAAGATTGGCGACTACGTCTTGGCGATACCTTTCTGGAAGCGCTGCCAAAATCGATCGCCAATGCAATCACTACGTACTTGTTGCTGAGGGAAAGTTGAAAATGGATGAATTTTCCAACTTTTCCCTCAGTTGTTGCGCGAATTGTTGCTGCGGTCTTTTATTAAGTTCTTTTGTTTTAGAAAGGTTTCTTTATATAATGGGAAACTTTACCTTTAATCGTGACTTAAAAATAAATAAATAATGCTTCAATTCTATGACTGTTTTGAACTGATACTAAAAAAATAAAAAAATATATATCAGCGAGTGTAAAATAAACATCAGCCAGAAGTAAAGAAGAAATTAATCAAAGCTATAAAACGCAAATGTAGATTATAAATTATTTTGTATCATACTAACACGTAAAAGTTGTACACAAAAACACACATTAATAAATATACACAAACATTTTTTTTTGAATTAATTTATGTCGCCAAATTCAACTACAAATTATAAATATATGTATTTGATGCTTTACATTTCTAATTGCAATGTTAAAAGTATATTTATTGTCACTTTATTTACCAATAAATTGTTCAACAGTTTTAAGAAAAAATATAGTTGTTTTATTTCTATTTATAGAAATTCATTTTCTTAGAAAATATATGCCGATTAGATTATTATCAACATATAGATATTAGAAAGGAAAAGATAATAAGCAACGTATAATGATTATAAAATCGTCATGCAAATTGTAGTAAAATATGCATAACTGTTTTACATATAGATGTATTTAATGATGGAATTGGAATGGTTAAAGTTATCAAATGAAGTGATGAGTTTATCTGATAACTTTTTATTAAATTAGTGTTAAAACTTCGCATTTTAACGGCTAATGTGATTATTACAATTAAAAATGAGCATATCATTTTACTAACATTTAACTATAATTAACATAGCATATAATACCATTAGAATAATAATAGTTTCGTTAAATGTAAATACTATTTGACAAGATGAATCGAAAAAAAAAAAAAAAAAAAAATCAACGTGAAATTTTTTGAATTTATTTATGTCGCCAAAATTCAACTACATATTATAAATGTATATATTTCATCTGTTTATATACAAACTATCTATCCCATCTAGCAATGAATTGCACTTTAACTAAGAATAAAATTGATTTTTAATACAGTAAAAACTTCTGTAGTAAAATAGTAAAATTTTTACTGCATTTTAAGATTTGTTATTGACACAAAGATTTGTCAGGAAGCTAAAATTAAAATACTTTAATGCTTTATTCTTAGAAACATGCAATTTTATTTCAAATAGATAGTTCTTTATAATCATCTAAACAATCTTGCTTAATAAATTAGTAATAAAATTTTTTATTAGTTGAATAAATTTAATAAATGAAACAAAATTATGTGAAGAAGTTGAGGTGCTTTTTGGAAAAATAATCAAAAATGTTTTGATCAAGTTATGTCCCTTTTGAATTAGATAAAGATTGAATAAAATGATAATAAAAAGAAAAAAAAGCTACAGTTTTGATTGGGAGAAATCAGATCTTTTTCAGCGATCTGTGTATAAGTTCGCTTCGACGCAAATATGAATAATACCTTTCAAAGCTAATACACGGGGCTTTTCCTCATTAATTACGATGTGGTTTCCAACTCTAAAAGTATTGTTATCCATATTAATTAATGAACTGTGTAAAATGACTCTTCAATTTCTTGAAAAAGCCACTACAACTTGCTGCAACCTTCATTCTGCTACATATATATATAAACTATTCTTAAAAGCAATTTTAATAATTCCAATTATAAAAATTATAACTTAACTATCCAACAATTTTTGTTTAAATTCAACACAGTAGTTTAAGTTTTAGTTTAATTGAAAATATATCTAACTTAAATACGGGACTTTTCTGAGAAAAAATTCTTCAGAAAACACCATGTTAAACATCCTGCAATCTCAACAACACGTTCAGGAACTTCCTAAAAGTCAACTCACGATCCAAACATTAGTTTTTATGAAAATTACTCAACGACTCGAACAGAGTTTTTATCATTTCGAGATGTCCTTTTAACTCTAGTCTGTGCTAGGGCTTCTCTTGCGCATTATCTAAGGCTAATTAATAATTAAATTACTGGAGTAATAATGCGCTTAGTAATCATTAGACGTATCGCGTTTTGTTGCTGAGCAGAGAAATGCTTACGTCACATCATGAAATTAGGTAATTGGATACATTTTCGAACAAAGCCGTAAAGTTAATACTGCACTAATTGCATCCGTGCCTGAATAAGGGTTTTTGCGCTTCAGGAATTCTTGCTTTAAAGAACTCTTAAAAGACGCAGGCCACTAATTGTTTAATTTAATCAATAATTTTATGCAAATGAAGGCATGCTTTTTAAAAAGAATTAAAAGATTCCTAATTTAAGGGAAATAATCATCTAATTAACTTTCTTAAGAATATAAAGCCACAAGAGTTTCTTTAATGAAGTAACTGCCCAAATTTGATGTTAGGCACAAAGTTTAGATCCTAATTTTAGCAAGGTAAGTTAAATTTTTCCACAAAATCCCTACATAATTTAAATTAAAGAGTAGTTTATTAAAGTATGGGAAATACGTCTCGTAGTCAAATAGTAAAGTGAGTAGCTATTGTAAAAAGGATTCAGAGGTTCGGATCAAATGCTGGAATCCGTTGCAGTCACTGTAATGATGATAATCTGTGTAAAGCGAGTAACCACAGTTTTGTAGATTTCCTACAATAAGAAACTCAAATACGTGTTACTGCTTAAAGTTCTGCTGGAAAGCAATGTCCTCCCCTTATCACCCGTGGGCTGTTCGAGACTTATATAAGTTAATTACTAAGACCACTAATGTTCAAAAAAAAATAGTTCGAATCCCCTGGTAGTGTTCGTTGCAGTCATGGCAATGATGGATTAAGCAACGTCTCGACAAAGAGGCTGCCTGGTGAGAGTTATCTAAGTTTCCAACGCGTAAATGGACAATTTTTCCTAAAATTCCTCCTTGAAGACCGCGAATTACCGCAGTGTTCATGATATTCATAAATGGGACACAAAACACACATGCACACGTACTTACAGTGAATATATATATATATATATATATATATGATTTTGACATCCGTAAATAAATAAATAAAGAGAGCTTCCAGATTTGGTTGATCATCTCCAAAACTGTTTGACAGATTTTAAGGAAATTTGGTTTGAACATATGTTGATATAATACAAAAATAATAATAAATTAACCATTTAATAGTTGTAATACACAAGCCTGATTGCGCGTAACATTCATCTGGGGGAAAGGTATGCAACAGTGGTTACAGAACCGATGAAAAATATGGATTAATAGGCAGTATGGTTTCCTCTTATAGATATACAAGTCTCAGACCGGGATTTAATACTGAAAACAATGTAGTTTACTGGGTTTCTGTGACAATTTTACCGGTGGAATTCGGTATCCTGAAACTGTTGGCGTTGCGTTACTGGACTTCAGGCTGGTTTACTTCCAGCTACCCCACGATTAATTATATTCATTTTCATTAATTGTATATAATCGATTGCTGGAAAAAATACTAAGAAATTCAGAGAGGTATGCGAGCCAACGAAATACTTTTGTCATCTGGATTATAAAGCTTATTCCTCCACTATGTGCACCCACACATACGTATACACTTGAGCTTTCGACACATATCAAATTTCATTTTACGTACATTAAAAAAAAAGATAGATTAATAAATAAAAAAAAATAATTGCTAAAGATAATAATAATTTTAAAATAATTGCTAAAGATAAAAATCTAAATTAATTTACAAAGAAAATTACATTTTGCTCATTTGTTAACTTAAGTAAATTCTCAAAACTAAAAACTAAAATATTTAATAATAAATGAGGACAAATACATAAACTTTATCGTAGGAGAAAAATCAAATTTAAGGAACAAAGAATTATAATTTTTAGACGTTTTACACATAGTAGCTATAGATGGTATATGTAGATGGTATAATGTT
Source organism: Caerostris extrusa (assembly GCA_021605095.1). Classification (NCBI taxonomy): domain Eukaryota; kingdom Metazoa; phylum Arthropoda; class Arachnida; order Araneae; family Araneidae; genus Caerostris; species Caerostris extrusa. Next base: position 48,406 of record BPLR01018177.1, on the reverse strand, counting down.
AAAGTCTCAGAAAGAAGTCAGGAATTAAACAAAAGTATAGAAAAAAATGCATAAATAAATCCAGGATAAAAGGATTTTGCAATATACCCAGGAGTATCAAAACTACATGAACTACTTACTATACATGAAAATAGTGTTAGTGCAAAATTGATTCGTGCTCAGTTAAATAAAGGTTTTGTAAAATTCTTCTACAAGATGTAACATGAAAAATTGCCTACTGAATTAGTTTCATAAATCTTAAGTATTTAAAAAAAAAAAATTATATATGTATCACGATGGATGGCTTAATGTAAACTCGATATCTTTGAAAGTAACCAAGAATTAAGTACAAAAGTTTAAAAATCATGCAAACAAATCCGGTTATTTAAAAATTCTCAGATATGGAACATGGAAGACGCAAAAATAACAAATCTATATAAACCAAATATATGAAAACAGTGTTAGCCTAGAATAGATTAGGGCCTTTTCTGGTATAGTCTATCTAAAATTCATCTATCAGATGCAACATGAAAGATTTCCTTCTAAAAGCAAAATAGGAAGAGATAATTAAAATTCTGATAGCAAAAATACATTATTTTGTAAAATGAAAAATAACATTTCCTTCCAAATTTAACGAGAATTCATTCATTTGGCTGAATTTTTCGCTTGATAAATCTGTTTTAAAATTTATTTATTACGGAAATAATCTAGATATATAGTTTGTGTCAAAAGAGTTTGTAGCAAGAATGTCTAAATAATTAAGTACTGCTTTTAAAATAATTAAACAAAGATAAGTTTAGGTATTTTTTATGTAAATTAAATCACTTATAAGATTTTTTTTAACATTAATTCATTTCATTGCAATAATCCCCTTCAATTGAAATTGAAATTTGGAATGTTCTGATATAATCAGAAATATAAATCTATCATAGATAATAAAGGAAACATAGCAAAAATAATTGTTTTAAGAAATTATATTCTTGAATTCTTTTATGAGAGATTAGATCTAAGGATATTAAGTCTACAAAGATATAAGAGCAATAAATCTCTAGGCTTTGAAGTTTTCCATTGTAAGTAGGGGACGTTTGGCGCAAAATATCAACCGATTAAATACTATACTTGAACCTGATGCCCGTGTAACTATGACGCTCGGTGACACAGTTTTCGGGTTGTTCACAGTTTTCGGATGCCACGGATGTTTGTAGTGGTTTGAATCCGCTTTAAGCCTTAGGTCCCGGGCTAATATAAATGTAGAGCTTTGAGCGTATTGCTTACATCCTACGATCGAAATCTGCCAGTAGGCAGAAGTCCTCAGCCCACCATGGGGCTGTTGCGCCAATGAAGAACAAGAAGAACAAATGTTATACCTTAACTCTTCCGTAATCGAAGTGGCAAAATGCAGCCACAATGTAGAATATTGTACGTGGGGCATTATGAATAACGCTGAATTTGTTGTATATCCTAAGTTTCAATTGCAAAGGACGTGAGGATAAAATGTCTAGCATTGGAAAACAACAATTAACAATATGACGAATGTATAAAAATGAATAATACACAATAATTTGCAATTCACAGTAAAATATATTAATTATTTGCAATACATAATAATTTGCCATATAGTGAATTTCATAATATTGATTACAAACCCAGATTCTAAATTTGTAAATGTAAACATCAATTGTGCACATGTAAATACAATTTAATAGATTTTAATGGATGCGTAACATATATCACGATAGTTAACGATTGAATACAATTCTGAAATGCGTTTATGTATACATTCAGGAGCTTAAGTGTTAATAAACACTTATATATACACAAACTATCAACATCCTACCCCTTTCTCATATAAACTATCACGAGTCCACTTTATATGGCTTGCATTGAATTTGAAGTGTACATATATGGTCATATATAGTCCAATCTGTTGCCATAAACTTTGTCATGAATATGCGAGTTTGTCACGAGTTACGCGAATTTAAACGATACTTAATGGAAATCAACATTAAATGTAGCTTATAACTTGCAGCTGGACTTACATTGCGTCCATTGAATCAAACAGATAATTAGCTATCTCCTTCATTTTCGTAGCTCTATTCTTATCTTTCGTTGGTACTCTATCATTTCAGGACACAATTAAAAAATATGGATTAAAGGGATAAAATAGATAATAATGCTTAATATAATGATGTAAAATAACATATTTATAATAAAAGGACATTGAGTTTAATTTGTCAAAAGTTTTTTTGATTAAAGGATTTGTCGTTTTACATAAAGAATATATTTTTTTTTCCGAATAAAACTGATTTTTTTATGAAAATATTTATAAATACCAACTAAAATATATAACTTAAATAAGTGTAACAAAACATTTTAGTAAATTATTTACTCGTTTTATTATATTTCTTATCATAAACGTACTATATTTTTCTATTTGACAACAGTGACATTTAATATGGGTCATATAAAAGTAACATAGATTAAATAACAAAAATTTAATAAATATGCTAAAAACCCGTTTTTAATCCAGTAAAAAGATAACAACAATTTATTTGTTGATTTTTTAACAACAATTTATTTGTTGTTAAAAAATAATTTGTCAAAGGAACTATCTTCATAAAATACCTCATTTCTTCCGAAAAGAAACTGAATATTTTATATGAACATTTTATAAAAGCTAAAATTTAAACCACATTTGTAAATTTTACTGTATAGCTTAAAAGATATTACAAAAATTTTTTTAGTGAATTATTTATTCATCTCATTTTACTTCTTAACATAAACATACTATATTTTTTAATGGAAAGCCATGGCATAAGAGTTAAAATATAACATAAATTGTCCTATACTAAAGAAAAAAAAACGTGGATAAATCTAAAAAGATGACATCTGTAAAAAATGATTTCCAATCCAATATGTCAACAATTCAAGGGTAAAACATGGCAAATGTCAATTTCAGTTTCCAGGCAGATTGGCAGTTACGTATGGTATTCCTATCACAATGCTCAAAAACTCCATTAGTCATCTTAAATGTTTCCAAATAATACTTATTTTCAAAGATAAAAATGTAATTTTTATGCATTTATCAATAAATTAGTAATTATTTTTAGTATTTTAAAGCATTTTTATTAATAGTTGTGGAAATATATATGTATATATATTAAATTAACATTCTGTTGCAATGACAAAAAAAAAAAAAAAAGAAAGAATTGCAAAAATTACAATTGGTTTTTAATAATAAATACTTTTGCACAAAGTGGCATGGTTTCATTATCACAAGAATCAACAATACAATAGAAAATATTTGTTATGTTTATTTACTTATATTGTGTTTAAATGTAAATGTCTTAATTTCTTTAAAAGAATCTAAACTATTTACACAGAAAATAAATGGATACAAATTAATGTTTGTTACCATTCAAATAACAGTAATTGAAATAATAAGAAGCATTTCTAATTGATAAACATATTATTTTTGATTATTTCAATACCTTAACAAACAACCGATGAAACTTATATAATAAAAACAACATTATCACGATTTCTACGATGCAGTGCCTTATAAAGCCTTAATTCACACAATTTACATATTCTTTCAACAAATACCTTAACTAATTCTAAGATTTCCATATAATATTTTAAAAATATATAGAACAATTTACACAGTTATATTTGAAAAATATTACTTTATACTATATTTCAAAGACAGTAAACAAAATTCTTATGATTAAAAGTAATAAACACGTTCAAGGACTTAGACGAGTTGTAGACATTTGCGATGTTCTGGCTTTCTGATGACTCTACAACGTGGACTGCTACTTGGCAAAAATTGATTATAAAATAATAATCTCTTATTATTTTATAATCAATGGGAGGACGCTATATGGATGGCCTGGTAGAGAAAGTTGATATTTTTTACTTGCATTCATTCCTATTTTTTAAAAATATTATGAAAATTTCTTAATTTATAATTTTAATCTTTTGATCAATGTACATTAATTGTTTTGTTAACATCCTATGGTTCAGAGGAATGAACAGCTGGGAGAAAGACAGAAATGCAACATGTGCACGTTAGATACAGTAATTCAGAAACAACGAATTTCAACCATGCACAGCTTTGCACTGGTAGAAACCATTTGTGTAGCGTAATTGGAAAACATTTTTCCCCATGAAGGGATAAAGTCCCATTGAATACTAACTTTTACAAAAAATATCAATAAATATTTATAATTGAATATGTAATCAATATATATACATGGTGACCCTAACAAAACTTTTCCTATTTGGAAGGATCTACAGCTAAATCTTAATGACCGGAATACAGCCAAATTTCCTATATAGACGGTAGAAGGCTTAAACAGAGGACTTTCGTAATAAAATTCGCCTATAGGAAAGATTTTACCGCCACATATATACTAGAAAATTAGCCCGATTTCGGTACTGGAGAGAGTTGTCAGTCAGCATATTCCGACGGAATAGCCATCACAATTGTCGGACATTAACCGCATATGACCTTTTGTATCAGAGTTCCTTGAAAGAGAACATAAAATAGGCAGATACAAATATCTAATCTTACAATTTAAGAGCAGTAGTAGAGGATGTCATGAAGCATATTCAGTGTCTTGAACACTGGAAAGATCAGCACAATGAAAATGTTTCACGTGGTCCATGCTTTTCATAATTAATAATAGATTATTTTCTGTAAGTTTCATACTGTATGACCTTCATTTCCATATATGAATTTTGGAACATTAATAAATTTTGAATAACCCATTTTTCCTGCATTCTTCAATTTTTCCATGCATGTAATTATTGACACATTTTTGGTTCCAACAACTCCAAAATCTCTCCTATAAGGCGCCATTTGGTACTAATTGAGCTTTACTTTCTACGAACTATAAATGAAATATGGCTTTATTAGATTCACTATTTTTAGATGAATATGCCTCCAAACTGGGAAAATTATTTTATGGACGCCTTATAGATAAGATAAATGTTTCCAGAAACAATCCTCATACTTTAATGATAGATAATATTTTTTTTTAACTGAAAAACATCTAGCATCCCCTTAAAATTTTATATGAATTTAAATTTTTCTTATAGAAATAACGATTAAATTTTTTTATCATCAACTACTCTAAGATTGGATTGTTTAGCTATTCATCATCTACTATTGTCAATAACTAATTTTGACAATAAGAAACAAATTAAGTTATATTTGGGAACAGTGAACACTAGATGTTCAAGACAATTATTATGTGAATCAAAGTCTGTATAAGACATTGGCAAAATCAAAAACCTCTCTTTATTCTCAAAAACAAAATGTGAAGAAATACCTATTATGAAAAAATATACATAAATTAGAGTTAAAAATAGAAAAAAAAATCATTATTCTTGTGTTCCTAAACGCTCTACTTTGCATTCGAATTTCTTCGGAAATAATGACATTTAAGGTGAGCAGGTATCATGTGTTTTATCTTAACATTTTCTACTTCAAATATGTATTTCCATAAATTATTTACTATCACTGACATGCTTAACGTTAATACACATTATAAATAAATAATAGACAAAATTCTTATGTTGGAAAACCACAAACCCGGGTTTTCTGCTTATAATGCCGTTTCAGTGGACATTCATGTAATTTTTTATTATTCGAATAATAATTTTTAATACACTATACATTTTAGAAACTTTTAATATTTATGTATACTTTATAACCTGATTTTTTCATTAAAACACTAAAGCATATAATAACTTAATATTTCTACGTGAATGCATACTCTCTTTGTAACATAAATGTATGGTTTTATAGCCAATATGGTATATTAACTTATTATTTAGTAATATCAGAAGAACAAATAATCAAAACAACTGTATCATTTGGACAACAAATATTTATTTACGCAATTGTTAAGCATTTCTATAAGTATTTAAAATCCGTATAAGGCACATAAAAATGAAATTCTTCACCCTTATCTCGACAAGAAATCCCAACTAATCATCGGTGAAAACAAATCAGAGAGTGAATAAATTAAACCCCTTGTTGACATACTTCTAAAACATGCTGTTTTCTTCCATCAACCTATGTAACAGTTTGTTCTCATCACGAGCATAGAAGCTTGTTCTCAGCGTGCATCCTTCCTTTGAAATTTTTATGTGAATCAGATATGCGTATCAAAATATCCATTCTCATTTGGTTTAATTAACAACTTAAAAAAAATTATGTTTCAATACAACAATCATTTGATATTAATTAAAAATTATTAACAAATATTTACTAATTAATCATTTATAGCCTAATATCTTTAAGAATTATTACAATATAATAACACTTTGATATCCATAAAAGAAATCTTAACAATGCATTTTTTAAGAAGGTTTCCCGTTGACTATATATATTCTGATAAATATCAAAAATACATTTACAACTTTTGATTGTAATAATCAATTAGTTTTAAATCTTATTTATTAATGCAGGCAACAAATAAGAACTCTATATTTAAACATAACAAATACTCGATGTCAAGATTTACCATGTGAATCTGAAATCTGCTGCAGACATCTACAAAATCAAAATCACTTCTCTTAACCCCAGCAAAGAAATCCCAGGGAATCTGTAGCAGGAGCAGGATTGCAGACAAATTAATTAATTTTAAGAATTATTAAAATTAAATGGCACTTTGAAAACCATAAAGGTACATTTACAATGTATTTTTTTAAAAATGATTTCTCATTGACTACATATGTTCTGATAAATATTAAAAATATATTTACAATTTATGATTATGATAATCAAATAGTTTTTAATCTCATTTATCAACGAAGGCAAGAAATATAAATTCTACACTTAAACATAACAAATGCTTTGATGTTCAAATCACTATGTGAATCTGAAATCTGCTGCAGACATCTACAAAATCAAAATCACTTCTCTTAACCCCAGCAAAGAAATCCCAGGGAATCTGTAGCAGGAGCGAGTTGCAGACAAATCAGAGAGTTAAAAATGACAAGTCCTCGTTCCTGTGCTCCTAAAACACTCTCTGTTTACCTGCACCTGTCTTCGGAACTGTCAAATCCCATCTCGAGGAACGTCGACTGGGACGAATTTTAAGTCCCCGGCATGTCACAAGCGATATTTTTGTCCGGTTGTGGCAGTGATCGGAGACGTCAGAAGTGCTTCTCTCTGTTAGCATCAAAAAGAGGACGCGTCCCCTGCTGTAGAAGGGGGATGGCTGTTGAATTTCAGGAAACCGAGTGTTTTTGGGGAAAAATGAGACGAGTGGATAATAATGCAGATTTTGGTGATAAAAATATTGAATGCTGGAACAAATTGGATGCAAATGTGAACAGACGTCTCGCTGTGAGGTGAATTGTTTATTTGTTGATGGCATTATTACGCAGAAAATAGCAAATGCAGAAAGTGTGGAACATGCATCCTGTGTTAGTTCAGAATATGTGTCAATATACAATAATGCTGAACTTTAATTTGTAGTGAAATTAATATTTTTATTTAGAAATTTTACACATTTTAAGTAAATGTTAAATCATTTTAAGCATAGGAAAAACACTTGTCCTAAATAAAATGTGTTAAATTAGATTAAATACGTTATTTCTGTAATATCTCTATCTAAATTTTTTTCTTTCTTTATTATTATTTTTTTGGATACTGAAAAATCATGTTTAATAGACATTATAGAAATTTTAATTAAAAAAATCCTTCATTTATGAATATATTTTCTAATTTTAAATTAAAAAAGTATGTATTTTGTTGTTATTGAAGAAATATTTTTAATACAATCAAATACAAGGAAAAAGATGGTATAATAGTACGCTGGTGCTGAATAATTATCTCTTCTGAACACATAAATAACTTGTGGGAAAACTGGTATAATAGACATATATAAAATTAAATTTTGATTTAAAATATTTATTGGAATTATTCGTTTAAAATAAATGCGATAAAATATATGATTATATCGCAAGAAAATTTTAATTTATTAAACTTCTTAATTGCTCACATCGAAATATAATATGCATACATTAAAAAAATTTCAGAGAACTTCTAATATATTTTTTTAAAAAAATGGCACCTATAAGAAATAAGGTAAAATAATTTACAAAAGTTTGTTGAATATCACTCTTTATTGACGCAAGTATAAATACAAAAATAATTCATTTTCATATCCATTTATTTTATCCACATTATATTAAGATATAAAATATTTTATTCATAGCAATTCCTGATGCTGATCATTAAATTTATATCCTTATAACCTATAAGCCAATTTATTGATAAATTGGTTTATAGGTTATAAAAGGATTATAGCTATTGGTTATAGGTTATAGTATACATAACAAGTAATATATATAAAAAAATTAAAGTCAATTCCTACTTTTCTTTCACTCTATTGCAGAAAGTCCTCTATAAATAATTTTCATTCATTTTTTATGTTTATCTAGCGCCATCTATTGGGAGATATGTGCAATTTAAATCTAGAAAAGCTATAATTAATTAATTAAATTTAACTAATGAATTAATATTTGAAAAAAACTGTCTTAACATCCAGTGTCATCCACTACAAGTTAAAAAAAATGTATTTGAACTCGAGTGGACGAATAAAAAAAGTATTTCATTAACGATCGAAAATTTGAACAAGATATATATAGGGAGAGTGTGAGCTAATAGAAGGAATTGAAAAATAAAAAAAATTAATGCTGTTGGTTGTGTATCTGGATTGTAACTGGGTGTGGTTTGGTTGAGGCTTGAGACACAGTTGTGAGAACTCACTGCTTTATTTAAACACTCACAGGCATCACACACATACAATTAGAGATATACATCATCTGGATTCTAACTGATAGCAGGAGTTCTATTCAGCACTTGGCTAATTGGTCCAGTGTTAGAGAAAGGGTAGGTGTATCTATTCTCAAAAAGATAAACATCTTTCAGTGGACCATCAGATCCACATACAGTGGATCCCCTCCCATGTCGACCTTGAGGGGAATGAAATGGCAGACGCATTGGCCAAAGCGGGTGCTGGTGAGGGTTCCACTGCCCCTTACCTACACAGAGATCTACTCCCAAGCTGTGTTAAATGGAAAAACAATTTGGTCTACTTCCCCCAGTGAACCAGTGGTATCCCGGGGCCATCGACCTGGTGGTACTTTGGCATTTAATTGTGACATGCAGGGGACAAACTGCAATCACCCGTTTGCTCAGTGAACACCTCAAAACTATGACTTTCTCAGATGGTTTGACACTTTCGACACTTGCACCAAGTGCTCCTACGAGCAGGCTTCGCCATCTCACATCTTGGCGTGCCTGGGGCTCAGATGTCACCATCTCCTTGACAGTCCGTTGATGGTCTTGGACTTTCTTCGGTATTTGGATTCATGGACCTAGTCTAGCCCCGCTGGACTTTGGGCATAGGCGAAGAAGAAGAAGAAAAGAGATATTCACTATTTAACAAGGACAGATAATTCTAGATTCGAGGAAGGATTTCACTTCTAATCCGAAATCCCAATACTTTGACTTACGTGGAATATGCTTCCTCTCGGGATAAGATTACAAACTAAACGTTTATCAACAGAAGCGCGTGATTGTGCTGTATAATGATTTCTCAGCGTTAGCGCCGATTGCGCTGTACTTCCTTTCGGGTGAGTCTCGGGAGGCCTACTGAACCATTTATTCTAAAACCATCTTGTCAGTGCAAAGGCTGAAACATGGTTGCGTAGGAGGAAGAATGATTACACACTTTAATTTTAGTTAGAAATACTATTTAAAACAAATTTTATGAATTAACAGTATTTTGCTTACATATGTTTTTAATAATAATTATTATATTATGTATAATTTTATATAACTTAAATTTTGCAAGAATGTGCACGTTATGAATTTATTTATACCAATAAATTATCTGTATAAATAAATTTGTACTAATATTTCTACAATATTTCTAAAAAATTTTCTACAATTACAGTTTTTCACAGTTGTCAGTTTTGTTTTCTACAATCAATTAGTGTTCAAATTGATATTAATTGTTAATTTCCGGTTGATGAGAAAATATACAACAAATGCGTGCATTTCTCTAACATATTGCGGCCTGATGGCCAATTAGCTACTGCTTTGGACTTTGTACGACATGCTTCAGGTTCGAATCCTGGCTGTGGCATGGATATTTGTCAGATGTTCGAAATCCACGTCAAACTGTAGATCCCGGTCTAATTAGCCCAAAGTGTGCCCAAGAAGACCGTTGAGCGACATACCAAACCAAACCTAAATGGCTGGACCGATTTTGATGAAATTTTTGTTTTTGTATTTGGATGGGTCCCTGAATGTTTTAGATTCCCAATTGGACCCTGTAGGTGTCGCATCAATCGATATATCTTTTATATATATAGGCTTTCTTGTACATGCGTTTGTCACTGAAGATCTCTATCTAATAGCCCAAAGTGTGTACAAAATAACCGTAGAGCGGCAAACAAAACCAATCTCCATCCTCTTAATAGAACGAGTGCAACGTCCTTCATTCCATCCATCTTATTTGCCAAGAAAATTCTCAAATAAATGACCTTAGAATCACAGCACTTCATCTTAAACACCATAAATAAATATATCCATACCCCCTTCCATCCCAAAATATTCCAGCCCCCCGATCATTTTTTTTTTTCACTTCAATTTATTTTTCCATATTTATTTCCAACCCGATTCCACCATCCACACTGAAAATTTACTGAAAAATTATGTGGGGGGCGCCTATTAAAATACCAAAACTTTCCACATCGGAGATATTTCCTGCTGCCTCTATTTTATTACTGGCCCATTATTTCTTGAGGCCGACGAAGTCCTCGAACGTATAAAGTTAAAAAGACTGATTGTAATTCATGGTCGCGGTCCATTTGAATATTTGGCTGCCAGTTAATGTAAATTTCGAAGCTGGATCTAAATTCATCCGCTTAATCGATGACGGGTCATTAAGGGGTTGACTTTCCCGCTGGATTATAGGTGAATGTCGAGTGGAGGACTTGCATGGATTATCGAGTCGGTTAATGTGATTTTTTTTTAGTGGAGAAGTTGGATGGTAAAATGGAAATGCTGATGCAAAAGCAAATAGAAGTATTTATGGTTCAAGACGTTTTTATAAATATACAAGTATATTTATAATACAAAGTATATTCAGTAACATCAATGAATTTTAATAGTCAAACACAGTTTAGTATCGTTTGATACAAAATAGCGAATTCTGTATGAAAGTATGTATGTATTTTATAATGTTCCAATTTTACAATATCGATTACTGTTAAAAATTCGTTTGTTGGATCATGGACTCATTTAAAGTGTAAAACTTAACACACAACGTGAATCCTTTAAAATTTATTTGTAGTAATTATGGAAAACATTAAGCAAAAAATAAAATAAAAGCTGCTTTTTTTTTTTAAATTCGAAATTATAACATCAGTTCAACAATATTTTTTATTATTAAGTTTATTCATTAATCTGACAACATTAAAGAAATTAAATTAATTAGTCAAAAACTAGATCTATTAATTAAAATTTTAGAACACTCAAAGTATCATTTAGAAAATAAACTCTTACCAAGACAACAATCGCAAACACGCCCATAATTTCAAATTAGTAGTCATAAGAGGTTTGAAGATGTTAATTTTAGAACCACTGTTATAGAACAAGTTAAAGGCCACTGGGTAAATGTCCTTAAAATAATATTTTTAACTATATAAACTAAAAATAAACCATACTTAAACAATTCTCAAAATAAAATGCGATGTAAAATATCGTATATCTTCAGAGCATTACATAATAAAAAGAAGATGTTTCAAATTTATTATTAAAAACTGCTAATGAGAATATTATTGGTGTTTATTTTGTGTTTAGCTATGTATTGTATTTGTTAACTATACAAGTGAGAAAAATAAATATTTGAATAACAATAGTGTTCTGAAAACTGCTTTCAAATCAAATATTATCATTGCTTTTGATCTTTGGACAAAGGTAAAAAAACTTTTAGTGTAAATGTTGGAAAATACTGTTAATATTACTGATAGCAAAGATATTAATTTTTTACTTTAGGGCCTTTATTTTTAATCATTCATTGTTACCCGAGTTACTGATTAATTATTGTGAATTAATAACTTCTTTTCGTAAAGAGGTATGTAAGAATTACATAAGTAGTACATGTAAACAAATGGTATGTAAATAGTAGATACAAATTTTGTAAATTGTAAAGAAAATTAGAACAGTTTAAAACGCTGTCATAAGTTCAACTGTTTCATCTGTCAGACTTCCTAAACTTTTAAACTTTTAACTGAATATGGAAATTCCTTGTCCAATTTTTTATGTGTCTCATTAAAAATAATTATACTTTAAACGCATGTAATTGAAATAAATCCTGAAATTTGCAATGTCTCATATACTCTAATTTTTATTTTTTTCAATGTATGTGTTTCTGGAATATTTGAATAAATTATTATTAATATGTTCGAATAAGAAATTAGTTATTTTCTTAATGTTAAGTATTACCTTAATGATTAGGATTAATTTAATTTTAATCCTTAAATAATTAGGATGTAAGGATTACTTTTACAATATTTATTTATTTATTTTTAAAATTTATTATTGAAAAACAAAAAATTGTTCGGTTAAAATAAAAATATAAATTTTTAAGGTTTATCGTTGAAATATTTTGGGCAAAGTCTACGTAATTAACACACATGACGTATATTTAAATGAAAAACATATATTCTGCTGAATTTAAAATTGCAAATTCTTACATTTGAATATTTATCTCCCAAATTTGATATATTATCAATCATAACCTAAATTTTTTTTATATCATTTTCTAGTACATATTTGTGTTGCATAACTAAAACACACTAATTTAGAATGTATGGTCGAAATTTAAATTTTTATGACGCAGTTTTAAAGAATTTAACAATCATTTTCTTGTATATATATTGTGTTTATATTTTTTTGAAATATATATATGTATAATAATAATATTAATAAAAAATTTGTAACCAAGTATTTATACAAAACTACTTTTCCATTTTAAATAGCATTTTTACAGGACATGCATATGTAGTGTTTATTTGAATTTCTAATTCCCTTTTATAGTTGAACCATAACAGGAAATTCTTAATTTAAAAACACTAAATTTCATATTTTAAAACTTGTCGAGTCGCATAAGTCGCGGTGCGAAATTATATTCTTCTCTCACGAATTCTCACGAATAAAGAAGCATTTGCATTCCATTAAAGCTTAAACCCAATTTGAATAATTGTGACTGTCAACAATTGTATATAATTTTGAAATACCTCAACTCGAAATTTTCTCTTCGCAGCATGCAAATTTCCACTCTTTTTGCCTTTGCCTCTCGCAATTTAATCTTTTCTATCGCAAAAAGCGTACGACGACTTCCTTTTCTTAACTCAATTTCAATTCTGTCGCAAATGAATTACAAATCAAATAATCAGCGCGCAGAAAACGAAGTTAAGAAAGATGAACGGAAGCAACAACAACAACAAAAAAAAAATTGGAATTTTAGCATCCGAAATTTATAAAAATTAATTTTTGATACCTTGACGTTGGTAAACGAATTAAAGGCGATTCGAATTGTTTCCGCTAAAAATTCCCCAACAACTGGTTGGATGGTACATGTGGTTTCTCCATCCTCCCCCTTTCCCCCAAGTCAAGAGAAATCACGTAAAAATTCATCCCAGGGCAGCCATGCATTATGCATAAAGATTTAAAAGTTGGAACTTTTCGCGAGTTGCTTAATTCAGAATTCTCAACCTTTTCCTTTAATGCTCTCTGCCTTCGACTTCTGGAGGAATCAACTTAAAGCCATTGACAATAATAAACCTGCAAATTGTTTTCTTCTTTTTTTTCTTTCTGTGTTTTGTTGCTTTTGCGCCGCTTGCTTGCTTAAGTCGGTGAGGTTAAAAATTAATTTTGCATAAATACGGTTTCATTTAGTATTCTGGATACGCTACTTTTTATTTTTAGCAAGCCTAGGCTTCGATACAAAGTTTTGGAAGAACAGTGGTTTAAGGAATTAATCGCAATCAAACGAATCTGTTGTGTATGTTTAACAACAAATTTTCTTTTTTACTTATATCACATATGCTCTAAAAATATAGTCTATGATTCTGTTAAATGATTAATGTATTAATGACGGGGTACACCATTTTGTTGTGTGAATATCGTCCTTTAGATTAAAGTCAGAGAAAATAATGCTTCCTAAAAACTGTTAAGAGACACTATTTTCCGTTCTCTAATGTATTGTAAAAGCTTGGGGAAAACCTTGAATCCAGCAGTCACCATCTTAAAATACTTGGATCTAGCAGCTTCAATATAATTGTGTGATTGTCAGCTGATAACTCATCAAGCTTATTTGCTTTTTTTTATGCAAATATCACCAGTGAAATTGAGCTTTAAAAATGTGTACTTGTTAGAATAGATTCTGCTTTCCACCAATATAATAAAAACCAGTATAAATAAAATTGCATAAACCATTTTGGATACTGAATTTTATTAGTGGCTTGAAGCCCGAGTGACTAGCGCTCTGGTTTTCGGTGCCACAGGTTTCAGGTTGGACGGCGGTGTGACAAATGCTTGTAATGGTTTGGAATTCACTTAAAAGCTGTAAGTTCCGTTCTAATGTGATTGTTGGGCGTATGACTGGCAAGTCCATCCCATAAAAAGAAAACTTTTCTTGTTTCGGAATCTGCCAATAGGCAGACAACCATGGTCTAACACGGACTGCTGTGCCAGGGAATTAGTTAGTTAGAATTATTCTTATTGGTATATCAAAAGTTAAAATGTTAACCAAAAGTGCCTAAGGAATTTCATTATTAAATTTATCATTTCTCAATACTTATATGCAAAACAGTTTTTTGCATAACTGATATGTATCGTGGGAATTGGAAACATTTGTGTCCAAAGGAGATTCTTGCTCTGAAATTTTAGAAATCTATATACCAGTATACGCATTCATTTAATTTCAATCAAAAACATGCTTTAATATCAATAAAATTTGAATTTAAATTTATAAATATAATGATATAAAGTTTGACCATAAAAAGTAAAAATGTCTTTATTTCTTAATTTTATAAAAAATATGCTATTATACGATTGAGCATGACATATCCAATGCACTTGCAAATAAATGAGTGAAAACTACAATGAACTAAAAATGTAATAAGGTCATTTAAAAAAATGTGCTCACACATATGAAAATGGGGAAAATTATTTTACATCTATTCATCCATTATGAAAAATTAAACGAATTTCAATTAAAATATCTTTCATAATGCCAATTTTGAATTTCTAATTTGCCAAAGTATTTGAATTTCATAATGCCAAAATATTTCATAATTTCAAATTAAAATAAAATTTCTCATTTGCATAATCTAGGTCGAGTAAATAAAGTGGTGAAAAAATATTTTTGATCGTTGATAGTAGCATTTTGTAAAATTATATTTTTAATGAAAATTTTTCATTTATTTTTAGTAAAACATAAATTTTCAAATTATATGAATATTATCAATAATAAGGAAGAAAAAAATTGTTTGGCTTAAAATGTCTTTGAACAAATTATATTTTTTATGTTTAATAGAACGCAGTTTTGTAAGGATTTTAAAAATTAAAACATATATATGGAAAATAAAACAAAGTTAAATTAGTTCTTTCAAAATATGATAATAAAGAACATGTATACATCCCAATTCTTTCTCCAATATAATATAATATAAATATATATATATATACATGCAAATGATTTGGTGAATCAAATTTGAGAAAAATTAATTAATTTTTCATATGGCATTAAGCAATAAATCATTTAATTAAATTCTGGTATTAAAATCTAGAATAAATATATAAAACTAAAGTCTTTTTTATTATATTTTTATTACTTATGAAATTCGAAATCTGCCCCACTTCTGAACATCTCATGATTAAAAATATAATGATTTATTTTTATTTATGTGTAACCGATTTTTAATAATTGTGTTTTCATATCGTAATAGTACAAGAAAATTTAGTTTCATTTTAAATAAGCAATTTATTTTTTATTTAATATATAATTAGTTTGTTAAAATATAAGAAATTATTAAATATATATTTGAATTTATTGAAATATAAAATATTTAATATTCTGTAAAATACTGTATATTTATACCCAAATGTAACATTTTTCAAATTAACTATCAGAAAATTACTAATTTTCTTATAATTACGCCACATTTTTTTTTTTACAAAGCAACTTTTAATATTATTTATATCTCACTAAATCATTACAATTTCTTTGCGTAAATCGCATTACACTTTGAAATTTCTTCATCTAGGAAATTTCTTTTTTAAAACAAAATATTCGCACACTGCTAATAACTTTTTGAATATGAATTATTAATTATTTTAACACTATAATTAATATTTTCAATAAAAATATTTTTATTGCTTGAAAAGACTTTTCAAGCAATGAAAAGAAAGAAATAACAATTTTTGGTAGCTATTCAAAAGAAACAAATCAAATTAGTCATTTATTATGCCTAAATTTGTTTTATTTTCAGTTCTAGTTTATTTGACGCAAACTACTTACAAATACTTTTTACGAAAATTTTTTGTCCTTACGTTATGCATAAGATGTTTCTTATGTTACTTATAACACAATGAATCTAAATTAATGTAATAAATGTAACACTAAAAAAAGAATCAAAATGTGGAGCTGTACCAATAGATGCAAGAAGATAAAACATGCAAATTTGGTCAAATAATTTTGAATAATTATAGTTATACAAATAGCATCAAATATAATATTTTTTAAGAAATTATTAAATACATTTTGTTAATTTAGTAAAGTATAAAATTGTTATCGTGTAAAGTAATGTGTATTTATAAATAAATATCACATCTCTCCAAGTGAAATTTCATACAATTGCAGGTTTTTTGTAATTGCAACATATATATTAATGAAACAAAATTAAGTACTCTCTACTTAATATCACATAATAGTCATTATTATCTCTTTACATAAGCCTCATTATCAGTACATCTTTGAATTTCAAAAAATAATTTTTAAAAAATAAAATATTCACGTACTTTTTACAATTTTTAAATAATTTTTTTCCTTCTAATGCAGCTGGTAATTAGACAGTGATCTTCGCCATAAGGGCTGCACCGATGTTACTCACTTTGCATTCCTCAGGGGCGCGTGTAACTTGATGGTAAGCCACGGACGCGGAGTAACAACGCCCCCGCAGCGCTCTACGATCCTGTTAGAACCGGGACCTACGGCTTAAAGTGGATTCCGAACCACTACAACACCCATGGTACAGGATTTGAACCCGATACCTGTGGTACCGAACGCCAGAGCGCTAGCCATTCGGCCATCAAGTTCCAACAATTTTTAAATAAACAAACATTAATTACTTTAACACGTTTTCAATTAATAAATTTAAATTTAATTATTCTCTTTGCGTGTTTTTTTTTTTTTTTTTTTTTTTTACATTTCAAAAATAAATAAATAAAAATAGAAATAGGTCTAAATTTGTTTTTATTTTGAAATCAAGTTTGCTTGACTTAAACCACTTGAAGATGCTCATAAATCTTACACCGAAAACGTTTGTTCTTACATTTTATGGCAGAATGAATGATGTTTAAAAAAATAAAAAACTAGATTGAAATAAGGAAGTACACCATGCAGAGGCAAGAAGGAAAAACATGTAAATTAGTTGTTCAAGTAATGTTATAATCCCTGTAGGTCGCATCAGAAATAGAAGGTGCGTGTTTTGGAGTCTTAGAAAGAATTAATTCCATTTTGTTAAACGCATAAAAGTTTTGATTAAGTGCTGTTTTTCAAAAGGAGCATTCTTGTCTATCCTTTGGGAATTAAATGCCGTTTCTCTAGTTGAGGAAATTTTGCAATGCTAATTGTTTTTGTTTTAAAAATTTCACATCAACTTCTTTCTTTATATATATTAAGATTAACAATTTCATAAAAACTTTTCTTATTAGGTTTTAGATTCAGATTAATCATCTTAAATGAAAGAATCGAATTTCATGAAATTGCTTCGATAAGTAATTTTTAGATTTGTTTAATAAATGAAAATTTTCATTTTTAAAGTTTTGAAAACTTTAAAAATTGTCAAAATTAAAGAAAAAAAACTGGGTTAGTAAGTGTAAAAAGCCTAGAAGTTCTCAAAAGTTTGAAAAAATTTTTAACTGAAAAACAACATAGCAGAGATATTCAGCATAGAAGAAAATGGTTATTTTCCAAAACAACACTTACAAAATATTTTTTTAAAGTAAAATAATCATAAGCACATTTTTAAAAATTAAATAATGTTTAAAATCGACAAATTTTTTCTAGAAGCATTATTTATATTAGAGCATGAGCAATTTATTTTTGTAGTTATTTTTAAAACATAATTAATTCAGATATATATAAATAATTAAATTGAAGAAAATTGAATCATGTATTTTAACAATTTTCTAAATAAAATAACTACATACAAATATAAATTCTTCTTCTTTTAGTCTTAAATATTACTTTATAAAGAAATAAAATATTCAACACAGAACTAAAAGAGAAAATGTGGATTTTTGTATATTATGACATCAAAAATCTATGTCAAATAATTTTCAGGAATCAAAATGTTAATTTTAAATTAAAGAATTAATACAAATATATGTAATTTATCAATAGTAAAATCGTTAATTGAAACGTTAATTTTAAAACTTTAAAGAAGTTTTATTATTTCTTGGAAAATTTATTTTCCTAAAAACTCCATGTTATATAAAATTGTGTTAAACGAAATAAATAATATTAAAAAAAAAATTACAAAAATTCATCAGATAAAAATAATTATTTAATCAATAATTTATCCAAAATATTAGATACTATATTATTAATTTAATTCAGTTTCCTAATATTAAGGAAAATTGAGAAACATTTTGATTCTTTAATTTTTATTCATTTGCATTCAATGAAATTTAGTAAAAACTTTACAAAAATTCTTCATGAATTAACACAATGAGAAACAAACAGCTCTTTTTTTCTGTCTTGAAAACATAAAATTGTAACCTTCTGAAAAACATATATCTGAGTTTAATATGTAATGAGTTTTAATATGGACGGAAATCCCGTCTAACAGCAATAGATGTACAACAGTGATGTTCCTTGTGCAATATAATGATGCTTATTAACTGATCTGACAGAAAAATTAATTTATGTGTCAAGGCATTTCGAAGATTGTGAAAGGTTAAGAGATTGATTAATTAGGGCAATCCATCTTCCGAGAAAACCATTCAATGGATTCCAATCGGGAGCACTTATTTCCCTTCTTACGCACAATTGTCTCCCTTACAAATGTAAGTAATTCTTCACCAACAAAGCTCTTTTAGAGTCTTACAAATGGTATAGATAATAGCTATTTTCAGGAGGTTCAGAGCAACTAAACCAAACTATCTCGTATCTTCTCTTGCAGCAGCCACCGGAAGGCTAGTATTCAGATGAGTTGTGTGTACAAGACGATGTTGTTTGCAAAAATATCTAGCATTTTACGCACGTCATCTATCAATCACAGAAATCAAAATTTGATTGAACACACATATATTAATGAGTAAAAGTCAAAGAAGTGCTGATACTTCAGATTTTGTTTATATAGGGACAACAATATAGGACCAACAATCTTCTTGATTGTTGGTTTCCAGGGACACGGAAACCCCCTATTGCCCTAGATTATATTCCCGAAACTTATTTGATGGACCCAGTACATGTGTATCTCTTTAGATGTCTGTAAAAATATGGTGGCAGAAAGCACCGTTATAGCTGAATTATATAGATGCTACATTATTATGCAATTGTTCGTCCTTAGACTGATGCAGATGCAGTTAATAATCCAGTGCAACAAAAGCAATTAAAAATGGAAAATCCCGAAAACACAGACTATTATATATTGCCTTCAAAATTTAATGAAAATCAGTAAAGTGAAAAATTAGTGATCCCCTTCTGCTACCCTCCTTTTACTGTTCACTCCAATTGAAATATGCATGTCCAATGAAATCTTTAATTTTTGTGGTTGATGTGAGGGGTGCATACAATATTAGATGTCTTGCATGAAACCCTGCTCCGTGAAGCATTGTTCACGCAGTTCATCTGGATACTAGCTTTCCAGTGGCTTCTACTACAAAATATATGGGGTAGGTTGGTGTAGTTATTCTGTGTCTTCTTGCAGTTAACTGCAAATAACGATTATCTATGGCATCTGTATCTCTAGATCTTTCTCGGCTTACCTTTTACAAATCTGTAGTATATGAGGATATGATATCTGATATATATATAAGGATATGATAGCTCATATACTACAGATATGTAGTATATGAGATAACAAATATTTTATATGAGAATTGCCTGCATTCATTTACTGTTTTTACTTTTAATGACAGGGAGTCATTTCATATTAGGGAGATGAGAAGATAGAAAAAAATTGAATGTATGTGAGGTGCATGTGAGAAAAGAAAGAATATGTTTTTTTTTGCACGTTATGGTTATGTGACAACATATTGTGATGACTGGGAGGTGAACTTTTTTATTTCAAATGAGAGCTTTTAATCCTCATATTATTTGTAACTATAGCTTAGCATAATTTTAATTCAAAATTTTTATTAAAAGTATTACAAAATACAATTTTTATTTCAAACTTAAATATTTTCAATAAAAATGTGCAAATGGAAGTTATTTTATTTTTTGAACCACGAATAACGAATTTTTTTTATAAAACTTATAAAATTATTTATATTTTAAAAAAAAAAAATTCTAAATTAGCAACCAGTTCTAATAAAAATATATCATCATCATACAAAATCACACTATTAATTTCCAGGTAATGAAGGTTAGTGTTCTGTATTGCTAAAACTAATGCTTTAAGTTACTATAATATTATCAGATTAAATTTTTTATTTAAATAAACTCATAGGTAGTTTTTTCAATTCGATTTGTATAGTTAAAAGAGAGATTTTGAATATATTTTTAAATTCAGATCTTGTCGTGCTAGAATCAATTTCACACATTATGTTAATTGCATGTGACTTATCAATTATAATAAATTCAGCATAATAATTTTAAAATGAATAATTCTATAAAAATGTAGCATACCAAATCGTATTCCGCAACAGTTAGTATAGTGTAGCCAAAATCCTTTGAAACATCACATCACATCTCTTGCAAAAATGTTCTTCTCCCCAAATTTTCCAACCGAAATGACACTGTCACCACTCCTGTGGTTGACATCCATCTCCGCGATGAACACCACCATCCATCTTCCCTAAAACTCGGAGAGGGGGTAGTGAAAACTACCCAGATGACAACCCCTCCAACACTCCCATTCTCACACTCACTGCCCCCACAATTTCTGTCGAGATCTCTCCTTGTCCACAGTTCCACACCATGTCCTACCTCACGACCTGATCCGAATTTTATTACGCTTCCTCAGTTTAATAACCCAGTGTAACAAAAGCAATTAAAACCGGAAAAGACTCGAAACGCAAGACTATTATATATTGCCCCCTCAAAGTTTAATGAAAATCAGTAAAGCGAAAAATTAGTGATCCGCCACCTGCTTACACCCCTCTCTGCCTTTGATTTTTCATCGATATTTAGGCAGTACCAGAGAGCGCTGGGGGTGGGTTCTTTTTCACCAGGACGACCCTTTCCATCATCCCCCTATCGTTTGGAACACTTTTCCAATTAGCCGAAATCCCTGATTTAACTGGTCAAGTGCAATTCTCCTTCAATAACACGGGGTCTAGGGTAGGGGTGGAAAGGAAATTGAAAGGGGGTAGGGGTAGGGGCGAAGATCAATCAAAACCCCTCTGAATACATGAAGGAAGGAACAAAAATTTTCGATTGCCGATATGACATCCTTAGTTAATTAAGGGTACTACTCGTTGCTTAACAAGGTGAAAGTTTGCTAGTTTTGAACTATTATTTGTTTCGTTGCAACTTCCCCCTCCTCATTTCACGAAGTTCTGAAATAGCTATTGATAATTAATAATCTATATTTCTTTACACTTAATTTTAATGAAAGAATCGTGGTAGCGTCGGCCTCTTAGTGGGCTAACCCAGAGATACAATTACTTTTATTTCTGCAAACCTTCCTCTCCTCAATATGAGTTTCGTTCATTGTTGTTGGAAGGTTGTCCGATATGTACTTTAATATCTAAAGATAAGTTAGTTTGTTCGACTTAAGCGAAGGCGGATATTCAGAGTAACTCATTAAATACATAAAAGTCTTATTGGTAGTAATTATGCCTAATAGATGTCGAATGATAAATCGCATGTAATAAACTGCATCAAGGAATTTTCTTCGACATTTAAGGAAAATCCTTTACAGAGTTTTTTAAAGTCTCAGGCTTTTGATTTGATTAATTTTTGTATCTTTAGCAATATTGTACACAAAGCTTTGTAAGAAAACTTTCATTCATCCAGTGTCAAAAATGTGCTCAGTTGTTGTCGTCATGATTGATATTATTATTCACTGAGTGTTATTGAAAAATAGCACTTTTACTCGATTTCCTACATAAGTTTTTATACCCATCCTAATATGCATAAATATTATAAAATGAACCTGATGAATTGAAATAACGAAACTAAAAAATGAACTTCGTAACAAAATTTTTAAAAGGCAGAAAAAACTGATAACAGAGAAAGCAAGAGAGACATTTTTTTTTTTTGTTTTTGCATGATTGTACCATTAATGACATCATTAAAGCGGAATTGTGTGTTGAAGTTCGTTGATGATGTAAGTAAGAATTATGGGCGATGAAAATATAAAAGAGTAACAGATTTCTCGAAATTGAAAACTTCAATTTAATGAAATATACTATTACTGAACAACTGAGAATGTATATTTCATAATTATTACGATAGAATTTTGTAAATAAATAATATTATTAATATTATTAATACAATAAATTGTAGAATTACAATTTATTTTCAGAAAATGGTATTCAAATTTTTGAATATTATTTATAGGAGTTTGATGGTGTAAAAGTAAATTAAATACAGTAAAACCTTTTATGTAAGCAAAACATTTTGCTTAAAAATAGAATAAAAATTTATAAATTAGTATAGCTAGTTTTGCTTAAAACCTTTTTTAGAATTTAATATAATAATTAAAGAATACTAAATAGAATAAAGTATGAATGAAGTAAAATGAAAAAATATTTTCTACATTTCTCAGCCACAAAAAAAAAAAACTGATTTGTGCGATAAAAAGCAGCAATAAGAATGAAAATGTTTCTCTATCATATAGGTGATAATTAATCTTCTGGATTATTAGTGATAACTTAACAAAAGGATATTTGAATTCATCATAGTTAGTAAGTTTATATCAACAATTATTGAACATTACTAATGTAAAAATTGTTATTAACTCTGTTAAAATAATAAATTAATTTTTACTAAAACTAAATTTAAATCTATTTTTATGAGATAAATATGTTCCTAAAAATTACATAAATAATTTATATGACAGTAACTATATATACATTTTTATGTATGCACAGTCAAATGTAATTCGGTGAATTAAAAAGAAATTAAAACTGAAATAAGAACCTAATTGAATAAAATTATTGAAAAATCTTAAATTACGAATTTTTTTCTTCCTAATTTAAAATCAGGGTTCATTACAAGTAAATAAAAATCGTTAATAAAAAACATGTTTTGATACTTAATTAATGTAATGGTTTTTTTAATGCACTAGTTCAAGTTCTTCGAAATAATATGAAAAATAATTTTTCGTAAGTTTCACAAAATGTTATGTAAATATGTATCACTCCTCCAAGATCGAGAGTTTTTACATAAATTATTTTTTAAGAAAAACATTTCAAATTAATTATAAAAAAGTATCTTTGATTTAAATTAGCTTTTTAAATTTCAAACATAAAGTATCTATCATTTCCATTACACAAAGTTAATTTAAATCCCCATTAATAACCCTGAGTATATTTAGATTTCTTTTAAGATATTTTGACTAAAAATAATTTAATCCATTAAAAGTCTTTTAACTACAAAATGTATCAAGAACGATCTTAGTAAATATCATCCTTATTAATATTTTATTTGATTTAACATGAGACAAATTTGTTAATGAGAGATAATGATTAACATTATACAGCATTAATATTATACATCATTTAAAATTGATATTGATACACATTGATATTATAGATAATTTATTTGATTAACAGTATGAGACAATATTCTTTTATTTTTTTAAATAAAAGAATATTAGTCTATCCAAAAGAACGGAGTTCTAATATATCTCAAAATATAAAGCATGTTTTTTTTTTTTTTAAGAAGAAGAATGTAATTAACAGATGCACATGAAATATATGAAATCATTCATTCGCTATTTACAATCATTACTCATCTGTAACATATGCTGATAGAATTTGCTGGTTACCTACCTTTTCCTGGTTCTTTGAATGTATGTTGTTATTTTTTTATTTTTTATTTTCTGCCTAAGTCATCCACCACGGGAATGACAAATATGTAGCAGATATAGAATTATTTATCAAGATTTCATAATGTGAGCTGTTACACTGAACCCTCACTTTACGTTACAATTTTGAACAAAATCCAAGGATGTTGTATAAGGGATGGGGGGATATCATCTTCTCCTTGTCCTAATGAAGAGTATTTCGCCAGACAGATATATCTTATTTGATGTCTCCGACGTAGAAGCTTTTCATTTGAATATCGTTTGGAATTTTCGATCCATACACCCCATAATTTGGAATCCTATAGAATTATCCTTCAGGTCACTTCGACCCTCACTTCTAAAGACATAAAATAAATATGAAAAGTGATTAAGTAAAGAAGGAGAAGTAATTACATTAAAAAGTTAAATAATTATTTCTTCTTTTTAAAAATATTATATTTTACAACTGTAAATATATTGCAAAATGTTTAAAACAATACATTTCCCTCACATTTAATGAAGCTATTATGGAACAAAAACGAAGAGCAGCCTTATTCTAGGACACTTCATACTTTTAACACCGACATGGATAAACTAATGACAAATTTTATGAAATGAGAAAAATTTTAAAAGTAACACTTTCACTTTAAATCTGAGATATAAATGCGCATATTTTCAAACTTACAACAACAAGAAACATTTACAAACTTCAGAAAAGCAATTTTTTTTTTGCTTCCCTAGGTATATCTAAACATAATGTAATAGCTTTTATATATATATATATATATATATAATTTAGTCAAAATCTGAAGGAGAAAAAAAAAAAAAACTTTTTTTTAATAATCTTCGTGATGATTTTAACATCAAACTCATATCCCCAAAAAACAAATTCAGTCCTCCGTAAAATTTAAATATCTTCAATAAAGATGTTTCAGCATTTCATAATAAAGAACTCTTCTTATTTATGCTTTTTCATATTTCCCATTTTTTTTTTTAAATATTTTTTGTCTGGCAATGAATATTTGCTCCAGTTGAGAAATTTTTTTCTTCTGTTCTCTTCAAGGAGGGACAGAAAGAAAGAAAAAAAAAAACAGAAAAAGAAAAGAAAAGAAACTTTTTAATGTCCTTCTCATCTTTATTCTGCCTTGTGATTATTCCTACCCTTGGAGCAAAATAAAAGATTCAAGCGCAAATAACTGCATCTAGCAGTTCCTATAAAACTTTATAATAACTCCCTTCATAAACAAGCACTAACTCAACTTTTAAAGAATGCAAAAATATGCGAGGGTGCCGATCCTATTATTCAAGCACTTCTTTCTTGGTCCCATCTCTTCTTTCACTTCTTCGAGACTAAATAAACGAAGAGTCACAAAAAAAAAGTATCCAAACAAAATAAAGAAGCAAGAAGCACAAGCCTATATAGATGGAAGACAAAAAAAAAAAAATCCCCAAGAACTTTTGGCAATGCATTTTTTCGCCAAATTATTAGAAAGGTTTGAAAAAAAAATTTTGCCAAAAAAGATAACTGTGTAAGGAAATATTTTACGGTGGGAGCTTTATTTGCATGTGTCAATCTGCGAAGGGGAATGATACTGTAGGGTTGGAGATGGGGGGGGATGGTGGAACACAGCCAAGGTTCTATATCCTCACAATCAATAGGAAAGACCGGCGGAGAATTGAATTACAGTCCTGCTAATGGCCGCCTAGGGCATTCGACTTCTCTCTACTGACTCCCCCTTCTTTAGCCCCCTCTCTTCAAAGTTTGGCGAGGTAATCCTTGAGAGCGCCTCTTAAATATGAGAAAGAATTTGATGGGGTATTTCCACTGCAATTAATGTACGTTCTGGGTTCGGCTAATGGAAGAAGAACGGAAATTTACTGCTGTTGGAACACTGTTACTAGTTGAGTCCGTAAAGATTTGTCGAGAGGATGCAACAAATTGATAGGCTCTGCATTTGGATTTTTTTGCATTTCAGTAATTTTTTATGAGATATTTTCTAACGAAGCTTCATTGCTTTCACATTCATTTCGATCAGGTGCAAAACGTATTTAATAAAACAGTATACCATCTTTAAACAATTTATATTAAAAAAAAAAAAAAAACATATGGATTAGAACCTTACTGCTTATTTTTCGGTATTATTATTATTATTATATATTTATGTGTGAACATGATGTTATCCTGGTTAGGGGTTCGCGACGCAATCCAAAAGTGCCGCAAGCAAATAAAGCGATATTCTTGAAAGGATTCATGAATAACGTTAATCCTCAAGAATTTCCTGGAGAATTTGGCTTTTGCTTGAAGTATTTTGTAATATGGTTTTGAAGCCATTTTCTCGTTTCGGCATGAGATTTTAAAGATTTGTATATACAATGGCTATAAGTACTCGCAGTGCGTTGATCAATTCCTTCTTCTTGAAGTTTGATATTTATCACTTTTGGCATTTTCCCAGGCCTATTGAGTTGCACAGTGCTTCTTATTGTATTTGGAATACTTCATACTTCATGCATGCCTAGAATTTTCCTTTGGAATATTTCATTCTTCTTTTAGTTTGATTAGTATTGAATCGTAAAAAAGGAAAGGTGATATTGATTTTGGAATCTGAAAGTGTAAACATATACATGTCAGCAATCAGATTTCTACATTTTTATAATGCATGAATAAAATATTATTATTGCCCTTTTATGATTCTTCGTCATCATTGGTGCAACAGCCCCATGGTGCGACAAGGCCATCTGCCTAATGGCAGATTTTGAGGCAGGAAATGCCTTTTTTCTTACAGGGTAGACGTGTCAGTCATGCTCCTACTCACTACAATCGTATTAGACAGAGACCTACTGTTTAAAGTGTGAAAGTGGATTCCGAATCATTATAAACATCCATGCTATAATTATGACTCCAACCCCGAAACCTGTAGCACTGAGCTCCAGATAATTGTCCATTAGCCCTTTTTTACGATTATATATATATAATTAAATAATGGAAAATTAGCCTGGCATTTATTATTTTTTATCAGTTATTTATCCTGATTAAATTGAAGATGAAATACAAATTTATATACTGAAATTGAGTAATATAACTCATGATATCATGAGATATATATGTTGAAAATCATACATTTTAATTGCTTGTTTTAATTCCTCTGGCGTTTATAAGTTTTTCCTTTTCATTTTAAAAGAAACTTTTCAAACTAAAATTTATTATTGCATTTATTCAAATCCAACCACAGTAATATACTGTAATATTGATAATGTAATATGAATTGTAACTATTACACAATAAACTTAATCAATTATCGGAAATTAATTTCACATTAGTGTCAAAAAGAATTCCACGATTAAACTATATAATATAACAAAAAAAAAAAAAAAACCTTGCCACCCCAAAACCTTTTACCCACCCCCTTCCTAATCGTCTATAGTCTGCAAAGAACCCGGTGACAGATCACAATGACACCCAAATGACGCAAGGAAGGGAAGGCCCTGTTAAAACTTGTCCAAGGGTCATTGTGAGGCGAGTCCTTTGTGAGGGCCTCGCTTCCGTCCTCAGCTATAGGCAGGCCCTTTGTCTTTGCCAACTCATTAATCGCAGGAAATGATCCGCCCGCGAGCTCATTTATGCGAGCTGGCCCATCTGTCCTCGGGGATATTTCCCTCAAGATGGTACGGGGGACGATCTGAAAGTAACAGCAGTGTCCTGGAGATGCTTAATGGAAGCATTTTATGAGTAAAGTGAGGAATATCTCTTGCAAAATAGTGAATCATTTGAAAATGAAATCGTTGTGGTTCTACTGATTTCATAATATGTAATTAATTTTCTATAATTGAAAACGTTTTATTGATATAACAAACGCTTGAAAACGCTAATTCAAAGAATGGATTCAATTTAAATAAAGTAAGTCATATAACTGCAAAACATGATAAAAGTTGAGCCATAATATTTGTAATGAATAAAAAGGGGAAATTATCTCTTTTTGTTCTTTATTCATTAAAAATCTATGAGAGATCGTTGTAATAAAAAGGTTTATTGTTAAAAATAATAAAATTTGTGTATATTATGGTTAAAAAGCAGACTTTAAAAAAATATAATAGAACATTTTGACAAGTGTGCTTATGTTATACATATATTCCACAAATAAGTCGACTGGTTAAAAAACAATTTCCACATTCCAATTAATAATAATCTTAAGATATCAGTTAAAAAGTATCCTTTCAAAATAAAATATATTCTTTTGGTTTTTATATAAAATAAATTATTGTAATAGTTTTTATCTTCAAGTAAAGAACAGTAATTTAATTAAGAGAAATATTTTTCAGCTTATTTAAGATTATTATTTTTACATTAAGAAAGTTTTGATAATAAAATAGTAATTTAAATAAATGTTAAGCAATATTCACTTTTTTTGTACGATTCAATTATACATTGTTTTAATTCATTTAATTTCATATTTAAATGTCTATTTATGTTCAAATAAATATGCGCATAAAATCTACCTTTTTTTTTTTTTTTTGAATAATAAATAATCTATTTTTTTAAAATACTTTCAGCAAATGAAAACCCAACCAAATACCTAATTGAAAAATTATTTCTTTTTGTAATAACAGATACTGTGGCAAATATAAGTAATACAATTTTAATTAATATTCCGTTTTTTAAATATGTTTCTTTTAAAATTTTATTTGAAATATAAGAAAATATATTTAAATAATTCATCTGAAGATTTAATTAAATATTAATAATAATGAAAATCCTGCAATATTTTTTTTGCAATAATATTATCATTTTTAAATAAACATTAATAAATTCTAATTCAGCAATACGCTTATAAATAAAATATTTTAAATGCAACTATGTTTTTAAATTTAAAATATTGGTCTAGAAAGTTTCTAATTGTCTGAAACAAATGAAATACTAATAATGAAAAATTAAATTGTTTCTGTAGTTAATGTAAAATAAAATATAATTCTAATTAAATTAAAAATAATATATTACTTTTATATTGATTACAAAAAATATTTCGGTGAAAATTTTAATATTCAAATTTTCATGTAACATGAACAGAAAATGTACTTTTGAAACAAACCGATAATATATTTTATAAAATTAATAAACCAACGTACTTCGTTATACGTTACGTTAACGTACGTTATATTCAACGTACTTCTTTTGGTACGTTGAATATAAGGTTTTTTTTTTTAAGGTTTTAAAAAGGTACAAGGTTATATAAGGGTATAAATTATATAAGGTTTTTATAAGATTATATTTACATTTATAAGGTGTAGGTTAATAGGATAAGTTTATAAGGTTTATTAATTGTATTTTATAAAATTAATAAACCTTGTATTCAACGTACTTCTATGGGCCTAAGATATATGAATCTTTTGGCTTTAGAAGCCAAAATTTTCATACTTTATGGTTTTTCTTAATTTCTCTGAAATTAAAATCTCATTTCATAAACTTTAAATCAGTTCCTTTAAAAAAATTCCTGATTATATGAAAAAACTTTTAAAAAAGTTTTCATTAAAATTATTACTGAAGATTAAATTTATGATAGAAAGCACAATTTTCAAAAGCATTTTATCCTATACATTTACTAACTGTATTTAAATTTGGCGAAATAAAAAAAAAAAAAAAAATATTTTAAGATAGATAGTAAAACTAAGAATAAACAAATATTTAGTAACTTAAAGCGTAATTTAACAAGAGGTTACTCATATCAAACAGATTTTTATCGCTACAGACTTTTACATGAAGCAATATCCGCTCTTGTTGGCACACAAAATTGAATACAATAAAAATAAAAAATAAAATTACGATGGAGCATCTCAAAAATTCATCTTAAATTATTAAAAGCTCTTTAAGAATTTAAAAATGCAAAATCACATTATGTGTTGCACTCTAAACTTCTTTTTATACCTCCACTCAAAATACAAGAGGATGGGCGATGAAAAAGGAAAAAAAAAAAAAAAAAAAAAATCTAAAAATTCCGAAACGGCTCTCACATAACACCTTCTAAGATAATGAACTCCTTTAAATGATGCTTTCCCGGCAGAAGCACTCCCAGAAGTGACGTATCGCATTACCGAAATCTAAACACTTGACGGCGTCATAAAACTCTTTTATGCAAATTCTGCGTCTTCGACCACATAAATAATTTTTAACGCCGTCAGACCTCCTCAGTTACGGTCCCCGTGGACATAAGGGAGTGGTGGGTGAGGGAAGATCTCAACTCCCCCTTCTCGCCAGTCTAAACTCGTGGACTTTTCCATTCATCACACAACTTAGCGATCTCCATCCAGTGCACTTTGAATATTAGCCCTGGTGCTGGTTATTAGCCTGATATCCATTAAATGCGACATTAGCGTCACCTTCTCCCTTCTTGTTATCTGTTAAAATAATGACGAGGGAGCTTTTAGTCTACTTTTTAAAGATGGTAAGGGTGGGGATTCAAGGCTAAACCTATTGTAGACGTTGAGAGATTTACTTCAACCTAAAATCCTAATGATTTGTGGAAATATTTATTTATATCACATCATAAAAAGACACATAAATTTTGGCATTACACATTGAATTCCTTTGCGTGATATGCTCCTGTCTATCTGTGATGTATATAATGTGGCCAAGATATTTTGACATTGATTTAGTGTAATAATTAAATCATTGGTAATAATTAATATTGCTTTAAATTATTTATAGTATTAGTACGAATTGTTATAATTTCCACTGAACAATTTTTAGGATTATATTAGATATAATTTTTTGTGATAGAAATTCAACTATTCATTGATTTGCTCAAATATACATTTTGATTCATTGGAAATTTCGTAAATAAATAATTCTATAAAATATTAATCATATTAACTCAATAAATAGGTGATTTCTTTTATTGTATTCTAATAAGTAATAATTCCCTAAGGGTTTTAAATCCAAATCTGAGTGGTGGTGCAGGTTGGCGTGAACTTTCTATCTTTATCTGTCTTTTATCAGACCTTTCACCAAAGATTTCTATAAGAGTTTTGTTGCTTTCCACTTACTTTTGTTAATATGTTTACTTTCTTAGATTCAGAAATCAATTCCTGAATTGAAATCTCAAGTAAACATTGCACTTGGTTTGTTCTGTGTTAATGTGATCAGAAATATATAGCATAAATTAATTAACGGATGGGTCATTTGTTGAATATCTATAGACAGACACATGAAACATTTGTGAAAAAAAAAAATTTCATGTTTCACTGTCTTATCAACTCCTCTTCTTTTGATGTGCAGTACATAATAAACGACCCTATTTCGTCTAACTAATTTATATCCATCTTGCATATGTAAAACAGTTAAATTAGTCAATAATGACGGGTAAACAATTGATTTAATCTGTTTTCTATGATGCAAACTCGAGACTTAGTGTATTGATGAAGGTTAAATTATTTGCTCCAATAAAGAGTCGCGTTGTTTGAATCAGTAACTTACATTATACTGAATAAGTTTTAATAAAGCAGACATTTATCCAATGCAATATGCACAAAAATGACCGTAGTGCGACAAACCAAATGTGCAATATGTTCACGTCTCTATAAATTACATACAACGGGGTCATGTGCTTTTGACATATATTTCTAAAATGTAATACTGTTGTTTCATTCAAAAAATATTCAAAAACATTGCTTCAAATAAAGTTTGTCACACGTATTAAAACATGTGGCTTGAAATTCATTATATTTTCTGTAAGTCTATTTTGGTAACAACATCAGATGTACAAGTTAAACTTACAAATAAAAAATTTACAGAAAATTTAATTGCATATGATAATGAATGTTTGGGTTATTTTAAACCATATTTGATAGTATAAAAGCGAATATTCAAGGTTTGTCTATTGGTGGAGATAGAGAGATTTGCCCCTTAAAATTATCTAGATGGTTTGAGGCAAATATTTATGTATATCACACTTGCATTAATAAATATAAATTTAAACCTTTCACACTTAATCTTTCAATGAGATTGCCTCAAATTTACATGTTTATTCAAATCATAGTCCTCCATCTCTCCAGTTTAAACACTTGGACTTTCTAATCATTAATCAACTTTGAGATCTTCATGCACTCAATCCTATTATTATTCTGATATCCATTAAATGCGATATTAAAGACCTTCTTTCCCTTAATCATTTGTTAAAATAATGTTTGGTCTACTTTGAAAGATGAGACAGGGATAAACTCAAAGTTAGGTCTATAAATGAAGGTTGTGAGATTTTCTCCTATTTTTGGGATTTGACGATTTGAAGAGTTTGTTTAAATCATAAACATATAATTTTGAACATATCCCATTTAATGCTACGATATGATTTGTTCGTGAATTGTAGTGTTTTATCTAAAGTAGTTATGTTAAAAGGTGACGAAACTGAAGGGCTTGTGGAATATAATATCAATTCGTTTCGTTATTGATTGACAATATGTATTCATATAATTCATTATGCATATTAATTTAAAGACTTCAAATTTTTGCTAGATTTTCGAAGCATGCCAAATGTTAAATTTACACTCTCAAGAAGATAAAAAAATTATATTTTTGTAGTTGGAAATTTAATTATACGTAACTTGATAATTATTGCCAACTAGATGATTTGTTCTGAAATTAATAGTAGTCTACTAATGATGGAGAAAAGTAGAAAGCATAGCCTACTTTTAAAACTAAGTTAATGATAATAGAATCAGGACTGTGCCTAGTGGTGGAAGTAGATATATTTGCACAAAGTGCATAATCATCCAAATTTCCAGAATTATTTATATCGCTGTGAAAAACTAAATCATTTTGAATACTTCACATTGATTCTTCTGGTGTGATAGTATGGTGTATAGTTCTGTTAATTATAAAAAGTACTCATTTTAGTGTGATTTTCTTGGCCTTATGTCAATTATCGTAATTCATTTTTGTAATCCGTAATATATACTGCTTCAAATTAAATATTTCAGTAAGCAAAGTTTAAAATCGAACATATTAAAAGATATAGATTAAAAAATAAAGATATAGATTCAATAAAAGTTATAGATTACAAGCTAAGCAAATAAAAAATTTAGCAACAAATCTATTCAAATATATATTTTGAAAATTAATACTAGAATAATAATGATGTTCTATTTTGAAGATAGACACATTTAGGGTTAGTCTGTCTGTGGAGATCAAAAGATTTTCTTCAGCAAACAATCCTGAAGATTTTCCTGAGTAAAACACAGATATATATTATATATGTGAAATATATATAATATATGTGTGTGTTTCATATATGCTGTATATTTACAAATATTATTCAAAATCCTCCAGTGTGACGCATGGCTTGCTAATTTTGATATACACAAAGTATATATGCTTATAAAGATTAATAGTAGTAATGTAATTCCCTGCAACAACAAATACTGATTCAATATGCTTTAATCAGAATATCGAATGGATTGTTTACCTGGTCATTAATGCAGAGGCTAAAGAATATATAACTTTTTTCTTTGAATTTTATGTTTTTTTAATTTTAATGTTTATTCTGTTTTCATATTTAATTTTTGATAAATTAATGAATATAAAATTTTCTGTTTTATCTAAAGATTTAGCTCCATAATTAGAATAAATTAGTTATTTGATTAGTTTATCTACATGAAGGCTGATTTAACATCGCATAATTTAATAAGTAAGTAAATATTGCTATGCAAATATTTTAAATGCGGATTAAAAATCTTTAATAAAATTTTTAAAGGTAAGATAAAATGGGTATTAAAAATAGAATAATGTAAGTAATTCATTTTAATGCTATTCAACTTAATGAAGTGAATTAGCAATTTTTAAAACGAAGCACGTCTCAATGGTATTGTTTACTTCTTGATCTCACAAGTCACGTAAGAGTTTTCTTTATTCATTAAATATTTCTTTTAAAACTACTTGAAGTTTCACATAACCAATTGTTCGCACTGAAGAATGTAGGTTCAAACAGACTGTGTTAAGAAAGTTTAGCGTATCATATTTCACCACTATTTTTGACGGTTAAACACATTTCTTTAAAAAAAAAGTAAGGAATGTGTAGAATGAGTAAAATAAATCAAAAAATTGCGTGATCTTCAAACATCATTGAGACACATCTCGTTTGATCTTCCTTCTTTTCTGCATAAATTATTTTGCTAAATAGTTTCGGAATTTCAATGAAATATATTTTAAAAGCAGTTACTGGATGGATAGAAGTAAATAAAGTTTGTTTCACTGCATATTTACTTTCATTGACAAATAGTAAGATCTTAAGAAAAACCTATTACTTTTAAGATAATCTATTATAATAAATTACTTCAACAAATTATTAATTATTAAGAAAGAAGAAACTAGTAAAAAGCTCATAAGATATTATAAGAATGTTATTCTGAGAAATAAAGCGGATATAAATTCAATAAAAATCGCAATTATGTAACAGTTCAATGGTTTCCAAGCAACATCATAATAAGTGTCTTTATGGGGAAGATTCTTGGTTGCCCTTTTTATCAAGTAGTATTAGTAAGGGGAAAACCCCTGGGGCACATAGAAATCATATATAAAATACCCATAAATAATTATTTGAAATTATTATTAAATATTCATTTCAAATAATTGTGTCAAAAGAATTTCTTGTATGATGTATGTGATGCCTGACACAGAATTCAAATAAAAATCTGCATAGCAAATATTCGAAAGGCTTCTGGTTCGCTCCACAGAGTTAAAATTTCAGTGCTGATGCCACATTCAGAATCTTTGGAAATTTTAAAAATATTACAAAGTGTATATTCTGAAAAAAATATTATATTTAATAGACAGAAATGCTCAATTAATTTTTTCAGTTTGGTATCGTGGTGGGGAGTTGTATACACAATGGGGATGTCTTGCATACAAGCCTCCTTCTTGAAGCCTTTTAAGTACAGTTGATATGGATACCAGCTTTCCAATGACTGCTTCAAGAGAAGATCTTCAATGGGTTGATGTACTCAGCTGCTCTCTCTGCCTCCATCTATTAGTTGCGAATAGTGAACTTCTATGGCACTTGTAGTTGTAGGATTTCCTGGTTATAACTCTTAGAAGCTCCTTTCTTAGAAATGCATTCCGCAATATATGTATCACAAAATGATACCGTTAAATATCTTGCTACATAGCATAGATATTGTGTCAAATCTAATCGCGCGACATTCGCTATGTTAATTCTTCACATAAACATGTCAAGTACTGATGTCTACAACTTGTATATCTCTAAATTTCACAAAAGCAATTTCCTACTCAAAAACTACAATGCTTGTTATGTTTTGTTTTTCTGTTAAATTCAGTTAATTCGATGATATTTAAAAACAATAAATCCACTAATTTACTTATCATATTGTCATGCAGCAATTCTTTTTTCGTATACGGCATAAATTTTATGAAAATTACAATGTTTTGACAGTTCAAGCGGAATTTATTCTGATTTTTTTTAATTTATGGAAAGTATAATATTTTACAAAACATTTAAAATTATCTTCTAATTTTTGGTTCTAATATTTAAACATTCCACCATAAGTGTGACCAAAAACAATCGAAGAGTTATTTGAATTTTCTAAAATAGAGATCTGTTTAAGAAAGTAAAAATCATTCAAATGATACCACAAAAGTAATGCGGGTTTCATACAGTTATTTACTTGTATAAGTTACTAGAAAAACCAATAATTAAAATTTTGCAGCCACTGTTTTAAGAAATGAGTACATTTAATATTAAATTTGGCTACATATTTTATTAATTTAGACTGCCTGATACGAGTTTTTTACCTTATAGTACATAAATGGGCAACATTTAAACTTGATATGTTTGTTATGTTATGTTATTACTTAATGCATTAGAATGGTGGACTCTCAATGCAACTGCAATTTTTATAATAAAAATTCTGAAGGAGATTGACCAAGAATAGAGTAAAAAAAAATACATAAAATAAGAGATAAAAATAAGTGAGAGAAACATTAAGAGATTTAAATTATGTTTTTTAATTACCACTAAAACTGAAGAATATGTATATTGCATATTTTGATATCTTGATTAAAATAACTTCTCAATTCAAATAGTTTAATAACTGATGATTTTGTAAACCATACCAACTGAATTAAACAGTTTCTCTAATTGGGAAATTCACTTCTACAAATAGATCTGTTACTTTTTTACAAAGCTCGTATTCTCACAACATTCATTTTGTTTAATTTCTATGAAAATTTAATAAAAAATAAATCCTACAATAATGTCACAATTAATTGAATTATTACTTAATTGATTTATATTTTAATTATTATTATTACTGTTGCAATAGTTAGATATTTTTGTCAACACTGAATTCAAATGAATATTTGCCTACGTCAAATAAATATGATTTATTAATTAATAGTTAACATATATTGTATTGAAATATATGTAAATCCGTTTCTTCCAACAATTGCTTAGTAGGAATTCTCTCTTGTTGTTGTTTCTTATGCCATTGTTTAATCTAATCTACAGAAATCACAATTTTTTTCTTTAACAAAGAATCTTTTTTCCAACGAAACTTCCCAACCCGTCAGGAACGGTAATTATCTTATTGATAAGATAATTAGCGTAACGAATGGATCGAGAAAACCGACAAAATCCAGACTAATTAAAAAGTGAAGGAGGCATCCAACGAGAATTCCTCTGCTTTCTTTAATTGGTCTCAGTACAAACTAACGAAAAGATTGACAGTTACGTTATGTAAGCGAAATGAACTACATTCCTCTTCTCTAAACGGGCAGATGGCGAATTCCATCTGCCAAAAACTGCTTCGCTGCTTTTCGGATTGCAAATTAAGAAGTTTATGGTCTCCTAATCGTAATTGGCCATGACAGGGAAAACCAAAAGAGAAAGGAGCCAGTACTGTACTAATGGTGACATGGCTGTGCATTTCTGTAGTCTTATCGAGCCAACCATTTCACGGGCACTGCACCAAAAGCCAGTGCTGCTTACTCTAATGCTTTGATGGACACAATCTGGTTCGAAACAACCGAGATTATCCTGTACAAATTAGGGTGTAAGCGAGGAAAATGGCGACCAGATGAATGTTTTGAGGTAGATAAGGCCGGGACATTATGGAACGCAGTTTTAAAAGAGATGGGGGTAAGGAATTCTGTTTCAGGTGGAAAAGAAAATCCCTTTTGGGGCAGGGAGGGATTAATCCATTTGATGAAGGAAAAGAGAGAATTGTTATACTGTTTGAAGAGTTTTGTTTATGGGGAATTTTCGTTAAAATTAGGGAGATTTGCGATAAATAATTTTGCTGCCTTGTTTGGGTTATCGTCCGTTCCCAGGTGGGCTTCGTTCTGTAAGCCGATAACAAAAAGTTTTGTCTTATTGAGGATTTTTCTAATTAAAGTGAAAGCTTTTAATTCAATTGTTGAAATATTTGAACCAATAGTATAAGTTGAAACTGATTGAGTTATAACGCTGAACATAATCATATAATCAATGACTTTTTATAAAAGGTGGTATCAATTTCCATGCTTTATCAAATCCCGTGTACTAATTTCTAACGGTTTTTTACTAGTTATAGTTTTAATATAAATTAAGATTATTTCCTAAAGAACGGAATTAACAGAAATAATTAAAAATGAAGATAAATTCGTTAATAAGTACATTAATTTGTAGATTATAAGTGAAAAATAGAAAGTGTTAAAAAATATTCTTTTGTAAAGGTATCGAATTAATTGTTAACTGATGCATATTTTTTAATTCTCTATATTTGTTTTTTTATATGAAGAGAATGTTTGTTCTGGATAAGAACATTTTTGAAATTTTTGATGAAAAACTAATAATTACTTCTTTGTCTTTCATAAATATTGTTATATATATTTATAATTCTTCATAAATATCTATATGCTTAAAACAAAAAAAAAAAAAAAATTAAAATGCTGATTTTTCAAAGTAATTTATTACTTTATTGTTTAAAGTCTTGTTACAACACAGCATTATTTTGATTGGTTATATAGTAAATATATAAATTTATAGTAATAAATATTCATGTAAATTTTGGCAAATAAAATTAATGTGTTTATTTTAATAGGAAACAAAAAGTTTGTATTAACAGTATTTATACCGTTTGTAAGAACATTTTTTTTTTGTTGCTTTGATTTGTTTGTTATAATTTATTTAAATACAAGTATTATAACTTCTATTATATAAGTATTATAACTACTATTATACTTCTTGCAGAAATATTTAAGGCGTACTAAAAATATATTAACATTCATGAATTCATTTTTTATAATAATTTACATTTAAGATATAAACATTTTTTAAAATTAAAATTTTAGAAAATAATTTAATAAAAATAAATTATCGCACATGTAAATATTGGATAATATGTTAGGTATTTTTTCAAAATTGCCCATCATTAAAAGAGTGTATGCAGTTAAAATTTTAAATTAAATATTTCAAAACCTCATCATGAACAAATGGTTAATCTTTCATAAAATACTATAAATGAATCAGTAATGTGAAGTGATTAAATTTTAAATTTATATTTAACATTACTGATGCATTTATAGTATTTTATGAAAGATTAACCATTTGTTCATGATGAGGTTTTGAAATATTTAATTTAAAATTTTAACTGCATACACTTTTAATGATGAGCAATTTTGAAAAATGCCTAACATATTATATATATATATATATATATACGAGAAGACCCGGCCACGCGTTGCTGTGGGCTTTCTTGTATTTCGTTCAATTATTAGATACTATAATTGGTATTGTTAAGGAAGTGATTGGTAAAGAATGATGGAAAGATCAAATTAAGTTTCAACGAATAGAAAACGTTTAATTTTTATTAATTTAATGAATGAAGTAGATAATGTTGATTTTTAAGACTGTTTTATAATTATTTTACGTAATATAATTTTTAATAATCATTACTTTCATTTAACTAAGAACTAAGCGATGAACAATATTTCTTGTTAGTCTGTCTTTCGTCGAAATAAATAAATTCGATGGTTTTCGAACACGTGAGCATGCAACATACAGCTGCCCATGGAGAAACACGGATTCTGAGGTTAGATTTTTTTGGTGGTCGTTTACAGAAAATGATAATTGAAAAAATACAATACAATTAAAATAAAATCGGGATATAATAAGAAAAAAACTTTAAAAAAAAAATTCACAATAAAATACAAATGCAAACGATCGTTTAAGGTACACGAACACCTTCGAAGGAATTTTTATCTTTGTACACATTTTTGGATTGAATGTATCTAAAAACTAATGATTTTACATAAAAAAATTTCATTATTATTTTTTTTAAAATTTTTATAAGCTAAAATAAGGGTAAAAATGGCCAAAAATTGATACTGTTACAAAACCTGAAATCAAATCAATATTTTTAAATTTCTAAGTTTGTGAATAGACCTCTGGTAAATTTATATCTTTATTATTTATTATTTTGTGCTAGTTTAAATGCTGTCGACACAAAATTCTTCCAAAATTTGCATGTAATTCCAAGTTTAACAATTGAAATAAAAAATATTTATGTAGCTATAATCATTTGAGAGGTCTATTCCCTGTAAATATTTATGAAAAACATAAATACAAAGTTTTGTAGCATTTGGATAAAAATTACTTGTGTTATGGTGTTTCACATGAAAACAAAAAGCATAAAAATTCATTCTGAGAAAAAGCTAAAAAACAACTTTTAATTAGATATATTACTTTTTAAAAATGTTGTAAATATATTAAAATGCCATTGAATTATCAAGTTCATAGTCTTATTTATTAAAAAATATAGTTT
Source organism: Caerostris extrusa (assembly GCA_021605095.1). NCBI lineage: Eukaryota > Metazoa > Arthropoda > Arachnida > Araneae > Araneidae > Caerostris > Caerostris extrusa. The sequence goes on along the minus strand of BPLR01018177.1, from coordinate 8,119 downwards.
TGTTTTTCCTTAAAGCTGTAAATATTTTCTGAGCTTTGTTTTGAAAAAGTTAAAATTTTCTTGACAAACTTTTTTTTTTACAACTTCCTGCTATTTGCAAAGGCTTTTTAATATGAAATGACCTGAATTTAAAATATTTAGCCTTTTGCAAGTGTTTTGATTAAATATATTCAAAACCTTTGAATTTCACATAAAAATATCAACTTTAACTATTCTTTAAAATATGGATAAACATTGCAAAAATGTGATATTGTTGCAAAATTTTATAATTCAAAAATAAATAAAACATGAATAGTTTTTTCCTTTGCAAGTATTTTTATGCTGGGAATATCCTTATGTAGGTAATATACTGTTTTCAAATTTATATCTCAATTATTTATACATTTTTGTATGCTTAAAGTTTGTCGACACAAACTTTTTTTTACAAATTTACAAAAATTCTTAGTTTAAAAACTAAAATAAAAATAATTTATGAATTTAGGTTAATTTCCATGTTCTATTCCTTTCATACATTTAAAGAAAACTTTTACATGAAGTTTCAAAGCATTTAAAACAGAAATATTTTTATTGTGATGTTTTGAATAAATACAAAATGCATAAAAATTCAAATAAGAAATAATTAAAACCAACTTTTTAAATATAAATAAAAACAAATGTACATACATAAAAATGTTATTGAGCTTTAAATTCTCCTTTATTAATATAAACACTTATTTATTTGTTTTGTTTTCTTTAAAAACTTCCAACTTAAAAGTACCATTTATCAATTTTTCTTCTTCGACAATATTCAAATCACTCAAATTTATAACTCAAATTCTTTGTTTTTCAAATAACAAAAGTTTTTAAAATAAAATGTCCTTGATTTTCAACTTGCAACTATTATAATACCTTTTATAAAATTTTAATGTTATCATTATATCAAATAATTGCAGAGTTCACTTCATTTTCACACTTTTCAAAAATCCTTGAAAATTCATCATCTTTCTTTAAAATTATATTGTCTATATTATATTATCTTGTGGATCACATTTCATTTTAGAATTCTTAATCAAATACAACACATGTTGACAAACTTTAAGCATAGAAAAGTTCAATGTTTTGATTCACAACTTTTCATTCAATATATTTTATTCCAATTCAAACTTAGAAAATGTGCTTTTTCTTCTTCACAAAAAAATGTTTTATTATTTTATGATGAAAGAAATCACAAAACAAATGGAAAAGTTAATGAGCTTTAAATTCTCCTTTATTAATATAAACACTTGTTTATTTGTTTTGTTTTCTTTAAATAACTTCCAACTTAAAGTGCCATTTATCAATTTTTCTTCGACAATATTTAAATCACTCAAATTTATAACTCAAATTCTTTGTTTTCAAATAACAAAAGTTTTTAAAATAAAATGTCCTTGATTTTCAACTTGCAATTATTATAATACCTTTTATAAAATTTTAATGTTATTATCATTATATCAAATAATTGCAGAGTTTACTTCATTTTCACACTTTACAAAAAATCCTTAAAATTCATTATCTTTCTTTAAAATTATATTGTCATATTATATTATCTTGTTAGATCACATTTCATTTTAGAATTCTTAATCAAATGCAACACATGTTGACAAACTTTAAGCATAGAAAAGTTCAATGTTTTGATTCACAACTTTTCATTCAATATATTTTATTCCAATTCAAATTCAAACTTCGAAAATAAAAAAAATATTGATAATCAAATCAGGTAATACTTACATACATTTGATTTATTTCTCATAGAAATAATATAAATTTTATACAATATAATTTTCACAAAATTTAAAGTAGTACATAAAACAATAATATTCAGAACATGAGAATTTTACGGTTATGTAGGACAGACATCGAGACACGGCGCCATCCTTTTATTGTGGTATATCTTTCGTCTGTGGTGGAAACAAACTTTTACTCCAACGATGAAATTGGTGCAAAATAAGAATTCTGCAATTAATTATCGAAATAGCAATAAAATAGTCATTATATTGTTCGAAAAATGAAGCTACGAATTCCTCTAATTGCAGTATTGCAACCCTAAAGAAAATGGCGAAAATTCAGGGTTGCAAGATTGGCGAATTCCTCAATGGTAGATTTTAAACGATTGTTGCCACTACATTGGTTTGCCAAAGAAATTTTAAAAATATTTAGGGGTGGGCCACCCTTATCACTTAGGATTTTAAAAATAGATTACGACCGATTCGCAGACCTACCAAATATGCACAAAAATTTTCATAAGAATCGGTCGAGCCGTTTCGGAGGAGTTTGGCAACAAACACTGTGACACGAGAATTTTATATATTAGATATATATATATATAAAATGCTACGAATTAGCATACACTGAAAATATGTAGTTTGAAGCAAATTTACCTTTATTTAATCGTGTGTACTAAAAATAACATGCCCACAACCCATAATTATAAACTGCGTTAATTCACTCAACGTGAATATACTATCAAATCAGAAACTGATTATTTAGCTGGCTTGTTGTTGTTGTTGTTTTTTATCCCACTTGGCTGGCCAAGCCCACGAGCCCATACTTACTCATGATTTAAGGGGAAGGAAGCAGCTTCTGTTGTGATGGAGCACACGTAGGTAGAAGCCTGACTTTTGCACCGTGACGCTCTTACAGTCATAGGAGACCGGGACCTACGGCTTAAAGTGGATTCCGAACATCTACAAACATCCAGGGCACCGCCGGGATTCGAACCCAAAACCTGTGGCACCGAGCGCTAGACACTCGGCCATTCAGGTCCCAAATTTGCCAACGGCACGCGGTGTTCCCAGGTGGTCACCCACCCAAGTACTGACCGCGCCCAATGATGCTTGACTTCGGTGATCTAACGAGAACCGGTATATTGGCCGTTGGCACTAGCTGGCGTGTAAATTCAGTAAGTGTTTAAACATGGACTTTGGAATAGTCAGTATTTTCGTTTAAAATTTTAAATCGAAAAATAAAAAAAAATTTTTATTAATTTTGAATGAAAAGAATTTATGTGATTTTGCGTGAATAAAATTGAAATAAATATAAGGATATTATACAAACAATATTAAGGAAAATAATTTGTTAATTTTTTTGAATAATTTAAAAAAAAAATGATTTAAATTTCAAAAACATTGTCTATTCAAATTATACTTTTGCGCATTTATTTGAATTCAAAACAAACACGAAATAGAATACTATCAGAAATATTGAATTGATAAACCGAAATTAATTATATTAATAATTTTAATATCAAAGTATAAGCAATATTAAAAATTTTCAATTAAAATTCATTATGTTATTTTAATATAAATTTTCATTAAATTTTATTGCAAAAATATTAAATAAAATAATGATAATTCATCCTAATCATCATCATCATCATCATTGGCGCAACAACCACATCTTGGGATAAGGCCGTCTGCCTACTGGCAGATTTCGAGACAAAAGTTTTTTTTTTTTTGTTTTTACGTGGCAGGGTTATCAGCCCTACGTCAAAGGCTCTACAGTCATATAAGACCAGGACCTACGGTTTAAAGTGGATTCCGAACCACTACAAACATCCATGGCACCGCCGGAACTCGGAACCGAAATCTGTGGCCGATTTTGAAAATTAACAAAAACAAAATTTTGGAGTTGCACTCATTTAAAAAAAAAAAATATAACAATAGTAAGTTTTGCATATTGTACATACTATTTTATGATGTTAATTATGGTACCAAATCCTTATTTACAAGTCACAATACAGTAAAAAAAATAAGCTCTGCAGAACATTAGATAGTAAAAAAAAAAAAAAAAAAAAAGAATTACAAAATTTGTGGAAACATATATTATGTACGCATATTTAACACACAAATAGTGTCTTACAGTACAAATAAGTAAATTACAATGTGTATAGAAACATTTTGTTTCAATACATTTAACAATTTTACAAAACTGTTCCATGTAATAAATTATTTTGAAACTTTTAACAGCAAAAAATGCGTAAATTTAAATTTATGTTAATATTTCACGGTTAATGTCACCCATTATTAAAGAATTATTGAAATTTGGGAAATAATTGTTGCTGTCATTAAGTTAATTATTTGAAAATAAGAAATTAGAACAATGCGTTGAATTTCAATTTTGCTTTGAAATGTTTATCATTAATGGCATTCATACCTTAATTTGTCATGTCTGAGCTAACTAGATGTGATTGTGAAATAACTTTATTTTTATGCTTTACTGCTTGACAAATTCATTTCTAATTACTTGAGAAATTTCCCCAATAAAATTGCTTATTCACTTTAATATTAAATATTTATCTTAACAAATCGTAAATGAATCATTTTCAAATACTTTGATGATAAATTTTTAAATATTATATTTCTTTCCAATCATTGCAATTCATCACTATTCAAAGAATATGCCAGTGTCTTACAGAAAGGGTAATGAATTGAGATGTATGTAAATTTTTATTAAACAGATTAATTTAATTCATTATTAGAAATTTGTAGTATGAAGTTTCTTCCTCATATTAAATATTTTTGAACGAATAACTTCTGAAGATTAATGTTCTCCGGACTAATTTAATTAAGTAATCAGAAAGCGGAGTTCAAGTTCATTTAAACATACACGAAATAAAAACTAGCAATTAATCAATAATTTTAAACAAAAATTAATTAATTTACTTGTTAGATAAAATTAAATGAACCTTCAATAATACATGTCTGCATCTATTTTCTTATATTTTACTATTTAATAAGTGCGGTTGGAAGTTATAATATATATATTTAACCTGCATCGGAGAACTCGCTGTCTCACACAATACCGAATTATATGCTTAGTTCAATTGAATGGAGTTATTATTTAGCTTCCTGTTTTGTGACCTTGAACATTACACCCTCTTATCACAATGTTTTGACGTGCATCGGGTAGAAATTCCGTCGCATTCTTCAACAGCAGTCTTGTGAGACCTCGCATCCCTTCTATTATAATTTTCGGCAGTTATAAATATTTGCTCTAAAGTTAGGTTGGAGGAGATTTATTTATCCATCTTATCCGCGCTATGCGAAAGAGTTGCAAAAGATTCTAGATGAAGTTGGGAGTGATTTTAATGGAGAAGATTATTGTGAGGAAGATTTTGTCTGTCAAAGTACCCACTCAAAAGAAACAAATAGAGCATATATTATATCATATAGCATAGTATTACATTATTTTCGAACTATACATCATGTTTTGAAAATACACCAATACAGTTAAGAGGATCTAGATAGGAGGTAATTTATTTAGGGTCAATTGTTAACCACTGTAATTAATACATTTTAATTTGACTAATATAATTGTAATTCTAAGAAAAAGATCTTATTAGTAAATTACTTCATTTTTTGCGGTATTATTTTTCATATCGTTCATGTATAATATTATTCCTTTTTTTTTTTGTAAAATTATTCGTTACATTTATTCAATATTCATGTTAATAAGTATGTGTACTTTGTGAATTCCATATTCACAAAGCGCATTTCATTTTCAAATTCTCTCACATAATTTTTTTTTTGTCAAACATATATGATATGCTCCATTTATGTATATTAAGAATAGTTCCTCGACAAGCGAGGGTAGTACTTTGCTGGAGGACATGAAGAGCTAATTGGCTCACATTTGCATGCGGTATGGCGGAAAACTCAACAAAGCAGAGTAACTAATGATGCGAAGCGGTACATAAAAGTTATCAAAATAGTTATCAAATATCTTCGTTTCCGAATCCCGTGACTGCAACGGTCACCCTCAGTGGATTCTAACTTAAGTCCTCCTGCCTATTAACTGTGCAAGTTACCACTGGCCCAGGAACTGAGCTTACTTTTTTTTCCTTTATTAATTTTTGTTCACATACCCTACCATAAGTTTAACTTAATTGCGTTGTACTAGAAATTGTGACAGAATTGCTTATTCTTCACATGTTTCTTTTCATGAATGTATTACAAAAATCTGTAAAGCCTTCCCTTGGACTAACTTTCCTCCAATTTTTACCAATTCATTATATTAATTTGTCTTCACAAATTCTATATCATGATTATTAACTTTACTTTATAAATTCAAATACACGTTTACTTTAGATATTGATTCCGAGAATTTATAATAAAATACATGTTGAAATTAACAAGCACTGTTACGTTCAATAACTTTATCTAGAAATGTTAAGCAATCCTTGTTGCAAAGCAAGGAAACATTTCAAATCATTGTAGTATACCTCATTTTATACCAAATACTGAAATAACGAGTCCACAATCCAGCATCCCATTTCTCCATCACGACACAAATCAAGTCCCCACTAAACCGTTTAGCATTTTCCCCACGCATTCCTGCCGATAGCGTTCCTCTGATAGCAAACGTAATGAGAGTCACGCCTGCCCCCTGTTAGATGATCTGTGTTACTGTTGTCACGGACGATTTCTGGTGGTGTCCATAGAAATGTCGCCACGCGAACAGATGGAATCCCCGAATAAATATGTACCAACCGTTCTTGAGAGAAGTGTAACACTAGCTTAATGGAGGAGTCCTGTTCCTAATTAAAACCTCTGGCTGTTTAATTCATCAACGAGGCGTTTTCACTGGACCTGCATAATGAATACGGATAAACAGTTCCTTGGTGTGGTGTAATGGAGGCGCCCAATTTACAAAAGATGGCCACCACTCCCCAGGACTGATAAGTCTTGACCACGCTTTCCTCCAAGGTGGAGGTGGATGCGTTTAATAGAGGGAGGTTCTGAAATTATGCAAATACACTGAATACCCGGAGCGCCGTAATGAATATTAACGGTACCTCCGTAATAGTGCGGGTCATTGTTGATGTGAAATTTAAGCAGGAATAGGTCTTTGGGTTGAGGGGGTGACCTTCCATCTATGACCATTGCTTTCGTTCAGGATTCAATGGTGCTAATTGTTGGATTTAATGCTACCTGGTTTACTTTGAAATAGTTTGTGAAAATGAATTGTAATGAGTTAATGGATGGAATTTTAAATGCAAAATGAAGTTCCTGTGATGATATTATGTCTGCAAATTCAATAGGATTTCTAAACTTTTAGATACAAGATGGTTACCAGGGAATTTCTATGTAGCAGGTATGTGTTTTTAAATCTTTGTTAGACAGTATTACTGTAAATATGTATGTTGTACAGATTGCATGACTGTTAATATAATTATTTAGTTATGCTGGACCTTATTATCATATGGTTTCAGTTTAATGAACTGTGCTTTGTATTTCATGTAATTTATTTTTAAATAATCAATAACTTAGAGAACATTAATTGGTTAAACCAAATATCTTGAATTGAAACATCTCGTTCCCAAAATTATGCCTTTTAATATTATTAAAATTTTAATATTAAATAAAAATTTCAATATGATGAGATAAATGTTAAATCAACATAGAGGCTAGAAACAGTTTTAAAATTATAAATCTTTCAAAAGAATGCAATATACAAAAAATTACATTTTCCTAATTTATATTTCTGCTGATTTTTATTTTGATGTCTTGCACTGTTAGTCAATATGTCTTTTTTTTTCTAATGGAAACAAAAAAAAAGTACTGAAAACATCAAGAAGTATTAATAGACGTCTTTTAAAATATTAAGAACAATTTTGTAACAGTGTATATATAATGTATGTAAGATACATTATGTATATATGTATGTAAGACACATTATGTATATAAGTGTATGTAAGATACATTATGTATATAAGTGTGTATGTAAGATATATGACAAAAATATATATATGAGAATCTTCCTAATCCTGAATTTTTGGCGGTTTACCATTATATAAGTGCAATAAATTATTGTTTCCTATCATACGCAAACGGATATTTTTTAAACCATTTAAATATGTACTCATATTAATTCTTTATTATATTTATCACTGCATTTCTTTGTTTAGTATATGCTTGTTTAGAATACATACGGACTATTATTTATACGTAATTATATTTTATTGATGTTCTTTACAACGATTGGGTTGTTTAAATCATCTGCTATTCTTTATTTGCACCTAGTTTGACCGTAAAGTTAATTATATTACTTATTACGCATTGGTAATTTCATGGAAGAAATAATAATTTTAAAGGATTTCGCA
>BPLR01018176.1:0-74697 GCA_021605095.1 Caerostris extrusa | reverse complement strand
AAAGCCTCCAAGCGGTATTCACTCTTGGCTAAAGTCATGGAATGAACTCTTTCAAATTTAACAGATTGGATAAAGAAGCTTGGGAAGTCTGGTGATGTTTTGAAGGAAAAGGTTTAGAAGATAATCCTTCAATGTTATTAGATAGCTACTGTTTATCTTGAAGTAGGTGTCACAGTGACAGTTTTGAGAAATCTAACAAAAGCTTGAAGAAGAGGTGAAAACTTGACAGGAGTGGGTTCCACACGAATTTAATAGATAGGCAGAAATAGCAATGCTTCTTGCAGATTTTGCACATCAGTCAGTATTCTGTATAGAATTTTTTTTTTCTTTGGAAGTATTATCAATCGTAAGGAAAGTGGATATTGTATGATAATCATAAGCACTTTGCACACTGGTTAAAATTCATATGAAAGCTTAAACATTTATCCAAATCTGCTTACACCAAAGAAGACAAGAAGTATAGAATATTTATTTAGTTTAGTTTGATTTAAAAAAAATATATTCAATAGAAGATACTTCATTTAAAATAATATTAAGATATTTAAATTTTTAAAAATAAAGGATTATTTTTAAGCAAGTAAGGAAATTCATCGTAAAGAAAATTTATGTACATGTATGAATATTATGATTAGTAATACAGGTCATATGTAGTGGATTGGATTGGCAGTATGTTAAAGTTAAATTCGATTATTTAAACATTTGCTGCTATTTAAAAAAAAAAAAAAAAAATGGAAATCTTTAAACCACCAAAGGTACAAACTGAAAAACCTCCAAATAAATTTCTTCTTAATGAAATATTTAGTGAAATCAGGTCCCATAATATCTCAAATCACAATTTATTAACTTATTCAATTTTGATTTATTCGATTAATTAAATCTTTCGCATAAATTATCCAAAATATATATCAGACTAACAAAATAGTTTTTTTCCCCATAAAAACATGTGTCTGTAGACACAACCTTAAAATGCAACTGGTTTAAGGAGAAATTTTTTTAAAAATGACAATGAAGTATAGCACAGGATCATAAGAAATAAGAATTTTAATAAAAGTACATAAGCCATATGTCCCGGTCTAATATGACCTTCTGAAGCATTGGGCATAGGGCTGACAACCCTACCCAGTATAAAGAAACCATCTCCCTGTCTGCCAGTAGACGAACGGCGCTGGCCCACCCATGGGCTGCAGTGCTAGGAGTTAGTTATTAAAAGTACAAATTTTTTTAAATATTATACATTTCAAAAAATTTTATCATCACCAGTATATTCTTTTGCATTACTGACGCATACATTGATTGAGAAGTTAAAATGTGTTAAAGGAAAATAATTCAACAACCTTGTGTTTTTCCCTAAGCATATATCACTGACAAAAAGAAATGCCTCTTAAAAGTACCTTATGTAGCTTTTAAACTAAAAATTCCTCGTCAGAATTAATATTTATCATTTATTATACATAATTAACACTAATAAATCAAAGTAAAATGAACGAATTAAAATGGCTTTTATACCAAAATGTAAGCTTATCATATACGGTGTCCAGCGTTTCAAACCTCCCTGATTTCAAATGTTAATTGTAAGGAAACTATGAGTCCTAGGAGTGTGGTACTCTTTGCATAGCAACACAACAAGTTTTTATTTTGTTGAAATTTGCTTTCCGTAAAAAGTTAATTTTATTGTATGTATTATTGATATGCCATGCAGTTGGTCTTCTTTTTCTATTTTCTTCTCTTTTCAACTGGTCTTCTTTTTCTATGACGCATTTGTTTTTTGTTTTTTTTATAATTTAGTCCAGGAGTGACCAGCCCAAATGATCTTGCGGGCCACTTTGGAAGTGCATCATAACTCTGTGGGCCGCATATAAAATTATAAATCCCCATGTTAGATTTGGACCCACTATAGACTTTTTTTGGAGTGAAAAATAGAAAACATGAGTTATTATTATGTTTACTATTTATTCTTTACATGTAAACATAGAGAGTATAATAATAATGATACTAAACTCACATTGTAAAGAAATATACAACACTAAAAAGGAAATATTATATATATAAACAAAATAAAAAAATGAAATCAATAAAAACTATTAATTTTACTAGTGCGGTAATTGTTTCTCCACTCTTTCACTTAGCTTTTGCAAATCGATCTCAATTTGGATATTTGCACGTCGTAATGGGTGTTGCAGGTTGGCGTCCGTTATGTTTGAGCAAGTTAAATGTTTGTCAATTTCATTTCCGAAAAAAAAAAAAAAAATTCGATTCGCAGGTTAAGTTGAACCAACTTTTGTGACAATTTCTCAAATTGGATCATACGGATGCACAAATTATATATTTTTAATACATTGGTTTTTCACTACTTTGGCCAATATAAAATAAATATATTTTGTAAAAAAGTGCGATAAATCTCACGGGCTGCTAAAATGTTCAAAGCTGGCCGTGGGTTGGCCCACCCTGATTTAATCACTACTTTCCGTTAGTATTTTTTATAGAAGTATCTATTGTCATTTCAGAATCCTGAAAAGATTAGAAATTAACTGTGAATTTAGAAGTACGATTCCGTGCCATTTCCCTCGGTAAAGGACAAGAAAATGCAGCATCGTAGCTCATAATTGATTCAGCAAAAATGGTGAGATGATTGTAAATGCAAATGTTTATAAACAGTTCTTTTTCTACAGTCCATCTATTACAAGCAGGTTGAATTTAAACAAGTAATATAAAAAAAAATTTTGTTAACCAATTTCTACTTTTTTTTCACTATATTGCAGAAAGTCCTTTATAAGTAATTTTCATTCGTTTTTAAGTTAATCTGGCGCCATCTATTGGTAGATATATGCAACTTAAATCTAAAAAAACTAAAATTAATTAATTAAATTTAATGAATGAATTAAGATTTGAAAAAACTGTATTAACATCCAGTGTCATCCACTACAAGTTAAAAAAAAATGTATTTGAACTTGAGTGGATGAATAAAACTTTAATATTTTATGAACGACTGAAAATTTGAACAAGATATATATAGGGAGAGTGTGAGCTAAAAGAAGGAATTAAAAAAAAAAAACTTCGCTTATGTTGGATTATAAGCCATTCCACATAATAAGTTCGTTTGTTTGATTTTGATTCTAAAACCCTCCGCTTTAAAATATTTTTGTGCATATAATAGATAGATCTTATTTGTAAAGAGAAATATAAAGAATATCAAAGAATGTATTAATATAAGAAAGTCCTGAGCATTGGCAAAGAGTGCCATTATTTCACAAAATTAAGTATAACGATACGTCGATGCGTGGTAATGGGAATGACATCTCAGACGATTATTGAGATGTTTGAGATGTTTTACAGATGGATAAATTAATAATTAACTCCAAAAATGATAATATTTTCATTTCTCTAGAAAATGTGAGGATTTCAAATTGACGGAAGCTTTTTTTAATTCGTTTCTATCAGAATCTAAAATTTGAAATTTTTTTTTCCTTGTTTATTTTATTTTATTTTATTGAAATGGATTTTTGTATTTTCCAATGGACCTTTTTTTATTTATCTTTATTTCTTATAGTTTTTGGTAATGTGTTCATTAACCATTTTTTTATTTTTATATTTGCTATTTTTGTGCTTTCCACTAAAATTTAATTTTATTGTATTATTGTTACATCAAAAACGCTTTTAAAATATTAAAACGTTATGCTACTGTAGGAATTTATACATTTGTCATCAAAAAATATAAATAAACATGTTCGAATTGTCCGTGAATTATGTTAGAAAATTCATTTTATTAATTTATTTGTATATTTCTTCATTTTTGTCAAAAATTACGCCTGTAGGTTTAAACATTGCTACCATTTATAGAAAAGAAATTACGATAACTCCCATAAGATTTTCGGGTATTTATATTCATAGGATCAAATTAAAAAATTGTTTGGTTTGACGATTTAAATTTAAAATTTTATAATAAAAATTAATCAATTTTATTTCAACAGATTCTTTACTACTTTTGATCGAAAATAATGATTTATTTATTTTATTTAAAATGAAAATTAATCAATTTTATTTAAACAGATTCTTGACTACTTTTGATCAAAAATTATAATTTCTTTATTTTATTTTTAATAAAAATTAGTCAATTTTTATTTAAACAGATTCTTGACTGCATTTGATCAAAAATAATAATTTCTTTGTTGTTGTTATCGAGTCCATGGATTTAAAAAATAGTATTATTAAAGTTAGATCAAGTCAAAAATCTTCATGATAGCGGTCGCTAGCAACGGCCACTATACAGGACTTCTCTTAAGTTGGCCGTCAATTGTCACCCTACCCAATTGCAAAACATGGGGAGTGAGTGCTGGGCACTCTAGAATGCGCTTAGGTGTTAGGAAAGCGTTGGGGCAATTTCTGCAGGGGATGTATTCCCTGGTCTTGTTTGGGAGAATCTTCATCCCTCTGTAATGATTAGTTCTGTGTCTGCTAATAACTTATGTCAACTTCCTAGGGCAGTTGAAGTCTGTGTTTAGTGGCTTCTTAAAGTTATGAGGAATTAGTCGGCTTTTGGCAACTGCGTTAGTATCTGCAAGTGTGATGGTAGTTCTGGGTTGATCACTGTCCCTGCCTTCTTTGGCTAAAGAGTCAGCGCATTCGTTGCCCTCAATGTTGACATGTGCAGGAATCCATTGAAGATGACATGATTTGCCTCTACAGTGTAGAGTCTCGAGCGGAACATTTATCGCAGAAGTGATGTTAGTATCTCCATTTTGATATAATAATTTCTTTATTTATAATATTTATTTTTTTAATTAGGGATATTGGGTCTTCATATCTAAATGTCATCTATTGTTGCATTGGTTGCCAGCATTAGAAAAATTTGTCAGCAAACTTCAAGCAATAAAAGTTATAAATAAGTCGTTCAAATATTAATTACCGTAATTTCCAATCTATAATCCTCAATTGTAATTTTGGTGGTAGAAGAGAATGATCTGATATAATCCACGGTGCTTATACAAACGCTTATGAAGCTCAGTTTTATATCCGGGTTTAAACTAGTGATTAACATTTAAAAAAAAATTTTTGATGCCAAAAAAATATTTAAAAATGCGTATTACATCAGAAGTTAGTGAAAACTTGATAATAGCGTTTTTGCATAACGTTTTTATCGTCCGAATATTTTCTTCTTCTTAGCGGGCATGCTCATAGGAAAAGCTCAGTAGTGAAGTATTACAGATAAGCATGCGCAATAGGTACAATATTTCTTATGAGCATGCGCTAGAAAGAAAAATAACGGACGATAAAAAAAGTTATAAGCCCATCGAAAATATCTCAAATAATATAAGCAAAACACTGGATATACTATATTCTATGAAAGTGCAAGAAAATAAACAGGTTCCATTTGAGCATGCAAGAATAAATTTCATGAAAAAATTTCTAATAACCTTGGGTTTTAAATTAGATTCTAAAAGGTAATAGTTTTAGTTTCCTTAACTTATAATATTTATAATTGTTAAATGAAAATATGAATTATTGTAACAGTCAATCAAGCAATGCAAAACTTTCAATCATCTTTTTCTGAAAGAAAAATATTTAAAAGCAATGCATTTATCGGACTTGACGATTTCTTTTATTGATCTATTAGGTTTTCTTTTCCATCAGGCTCGAGATCGAAGACAGAGGGTGCGAACTGCCAACCAATTGATGTAATGTATTTCGAACTGTGATAGCAATCAAAATCATCGATCAGGATAAAGCTGCATTTGCTATTTATCTGCCTTAAAAAGAATATGGCAAATAATTTAAGTTTCAACAAAATTAGATCTAAAATAAATATTTTTACTTTAAAATAATGTTAATGAATAATAATTTTAGTTGAACAATAAAATTTTGAGTTCAGTGCATTTGCTATTTTTTTCCTTTTTTTTGAATTGCTTCTATTAGCTCACACTCTTCCTATATATATCTTGTTCAAATTTAATTTAATTTACAAATAAATTTTTTAACTTGTAGTTTATTTTTTTTTTTTTTTTTTTTGACATTTAAGTTGCATGTATCTAATAGATGGTGCCAGATGTAAGAGGAAAATTTCAACTTTATTTTTAGATTTAAAGGACTTTACTGCAATATAGTAAAAAAAAAATGAGAAAATTACTTTAAAAATAAATTTTTTATATTACTTGTTTTTTTTTCTTTTCAAAATGTCAAGTATTCTTTTTCTCACTATAGATTCATGTTGATAAAATTTTTTGTCATTCAGTTTATCCACCGTTTCTGAGTACAGTGTTCCAGAGGACGGATCTTTGGGAAAAAAAATTTTATTAAGAACTTCCCATTGCGGAATTCCGGAAGTTTGAAAAAACTGTATCAACATCAAGTGCCATCCACTACAAGTTAAAAAAAAATGTATTTGAACTTGAGTGGATGAATAAAAATATTTCATTAACAATTGAAAATTTGAACAAGATATATATAGAGAGAGTGTGAGCTAATAGAAGGAATTGAAACATTTGGAATTGACTTTAAAATATTTTTTTTTTTTTTTTATATTACTTGTTTCAAAGCAAAATGTGTATATTTTCAGCTCTATCCTACATTGAAACCCTTGGGCTCTTGGATTAACGATCTGAGACTTTGAGTGGAGCAGTTTACAAAATGGATTTCAAAGGGTGTTATGCCAGTAAAAGTTTGGCTGCAACAGGATTTTCAGCTCCCAGCAGTGTCTTAAATGCTACTTTACAAACCACTATCAAGAACAGCGACATATGTACAATTTAAAAATTACATAACATTCCTGCATAAATGCATGTACAAAATAAATTGGATGAACTCTAAATATTTGACCTTAAAATTCTTTATAAAAAAATTATCTTCATTAATTTTTCCAGCTTAAAAATTCTGACAAAGTTCTTTGCAAACAATTGCTCCGTAGTCATAGAAAACTTCACGGTTTAAGATTTAGAATAGACAATTATTCAATTAGAAAATTCATTAAAAAATTCATAAATAAATGTAAAAATTATTCAATTAGAATAAATTCTGCATAGAAAAATTCAATAGAAAAAAAGCCGTCGATTTTTACACTTCTTAGTAATCACTTACAAGAATTTGCTAAGCCTGTGTTTCAACCATGTGGATATAGCGAAAATGCGCCTCAATATGAAATCGTTAATTCATTAGAATACTGAAACCTTCATGAACACTTATTTTTGAAAAACTAATTGCTACATAAAAATATATAGCAAATGGCGAAATTTTTGTTTTTATTTGAATACCGATTAATATTTTCTATTTTTTTTTTTCAAAGATATTTCTTATTTAAAGAAAAAAAAAAAAAACTCTACACGAAAAGAATTCGAAGACTGATATGTCCCGACATTTTTGCTTATTTGCCACAGTGGATTGTACCTTATTCACTGACTTTTTTTTTTTTGTTCAACTTGTTGAATTCATTATTTTATGCATAACCCAAGATATTTTTAACCTTCAAATATGACCAACAGAAGTTAAATGATAACACGTCTGTATTGAATTATTAAATTATTAAACAGGAAATATATTTTTCCAATGCCTCATCGGCGGACTGATGGCCAATTGGCTAGCTCTCTGGCATTTGGTATCACAGTCTTTAGGTTTCAATCCATGCTGAATTGTAGGTTCCGATCTAATTAGCCCAAAGTTTGCAGAATCTGCAGTGCAAACCAATGCCTCATCTTCCCAAAATTGTAGTTCGTTTACAATTCTAAGGTTTGGTTTGTCACACTACGGGTCATTTTGTGCACACTTCGGGCAAATTAGACCGGGAAATTAACGTGGATTCCGAGCCATTTAACAAACACCATACCACCGCCAGAATTCGAACCTGAAGCCTGTGGTGCCAGAGCGCCAGCCAATCAGGCCGCTTACAATTCTAAGATTCCTGAATTTTATTGCCTATTGGCAATAAAATGCAGTTTTTTTTTTTTCTGACACGGATCACTTCACCCCACAAAATCTATTTATACTTATTTTTTTGGATACGTAAATAATTATTCAATTTTAATTAAATGATGATTTTATAATTAGTTTCATTTTCCTTGTTTAACGATTTATTGCGAGAATTACTTTGTTGTGTAATATCCAAAATATGCACTACGTTGTTTATCCTTCTAATCAAAAGTAAGTAATGCAGTTCATATACAATGTACTAAAATATTACTATTATATAGATGAGGAAGCAATACCATATCACTTTTAGTACTATACCATATAGCAATACCTATACCATATATATACCATTTAGCAATACCATATCACTTTATACCACTCACGTTGTATCCCCATGTTAAATTTCAAAAAGTTATAATTTAAAATGACATATTCCTTATTAATATATCATTTCATTGAATTTTTTTTTCATATGCATGCACATCCACAGCGTTACAATAAATCTTCGCTTATAAGTATTTAATTCTTCCACATATAATTCTTCTAATCATTAAGGTTAGAAGAATTAAATATTTTGATTTAAAAAATGCAACTTATTGCAGATTAAGTTATTTCATTTGTAATTTTCCAGGTAATGCTAAACGAACTCATCTGGGAATATCATGTCTCAGCTTTGGATGAATCTCATATTACAGAACCACCTGCAGTAAGTGTTCTTTTGTATCCCAATAAATTTTTAATTTTCAATTTTTTTTAAAAAAGGGGGAAAATAATCTATATTACAAATCTTCTTCAATTTGCTATTTATTTTTAAAAAAAGGATGTCATTGTCATATTCACTAACAATTTCAAAATTATACTTAGATAAATCTACGTTTTGAAACAAATTATATTAAATTGTTATTGAAAAAGTAAAAGAATATATTTGAAAAAGTATATCTTAAAAATTAAAATGTCTCTCGCTAATCATTAGTATGCATACGTGAATCTTCAGAATATATTTCTTCTTATTGAGATTAAGTTAATAATTTTACACACAGGAAGGAATATACATACGTGGTTTGCTCTTAGAAGGTGCTGGTTGGGACAAAACAAATAGTATTTTGGCTGAAGCGGAACCTCTCTATTTAATTACCTCCAATGCCAGTCATTCTTTTTAAACCAGTAACTGAGTCTTCTGTAAGAAGTAAGTAGAAATTGTATTTATTTAGATACAACTTTTTTTTTTTTTTTACTAAACTGTCGCAAACCACGTTATCTATCATGGAGAGTCTGTATTATTCAATTCCTTCTATCAAGTCACACTCTCCCTATATACATATATCTTGTTCAAATTTTCAATCGTTAATAAAATACTTTTATTCATCCACTCAAGTTCAAATACATTTTTTTTTAACTTGTAGTGGATGAAACTTGATATTAATACAGTTTTTTCAAATATTAATTCAGTAATTAAATTTAATTCATTCATTTTAGTTTTTTTTTTAGATTTAAGTTGCATATCTCTACCAACAGATGGCGCCAGATAAATTTAAAAAAATGAATGAAAATTATTTATAAAAAACTTTCTGCAATTTAGTGAAAAAAAAAAAAAGTAGGAATTGACTTTAAAATTTTTTTTTATTATACCTGTTTTCTGTAATATCCAAAAACTCCTAGTAGAATTGCTACATGGCAACCTACATTTGAATTTTGCTTCCAAGCTTACTGATAAAAAAAAGTTTCTTTCGCCTCAGTAGTTAAAAATCAACTAACATCTATTCCTGCACCAAACAAACATAAAGTTTCCCCTCCTTCTTCTAATGAAATTCCTACCACTGATGATCTTAACTCTTTGAATAAAACACTCTTATGTGCTATGAGAAATTGCCAATATATGCATGCCTCTTAGAGGAATTGATTCAGTATATAACCGTTTATTACTATGCAAAAATTCGGTTGAAAAACTCCCAAGTTTTCTCAGCACCGTTTGAAAAATAAACATGATTTCAATTTCATTTTCTCCAAGACTAAGATCTGCTCCCAACTCCTCTCCCTGTAGGAGAAACTTCTAATGTTTACTTGTCCTCCATGTTTTCTATTTACGAGAGAGTTAGCGGCTGCTTTAAGGGTAATCCGCTCGAAGATGGGTGTAAAAAAGGGTACAGTTGGGTAACTGTATCTTTTTTTTACACATTGAGAATTCTTGTTTTTCAAAACTGAAAAATTAATACGTGAATACTAGTGGAGTAAGATTTTTCTATTCCTTCACTTGATTTGTAAGAATGTGCGTTTACCTCTTTCGAAATCAGAATGAATTAGGCATCTTAAAACATACCAAAAGATTCGTTACGATTCAACTACTATTCAACTAAGGAGCCATTCAAAAATGATCATTAAGATTGTGGTTTGATTTTTCCAGACGTAAGCGGTGAAGATTTCTGCTTTTGTTAGCGAAACTGAAGTTAAAGAAAACGGATGAGATTTCCCAATTCTAAATTCTTTTACCTTTAAAAGTAAGAAAATCTACCTTTGAACAGTATGAATTTAGAACAAATATTTATTTTACAAGTTATTGTAGTTCCTTTGTATCAGGAGCGACTTACATTTGGCGATGTGCTTCTTTGCACAGTAGGTAGTTTTAGCAGGACACAATCAATAAAAATGTATTTCCTAAAATAAAAAATGCAACACATCAAATTGCCCTACCGTTGGTGCGTAAATAATTTTAGTTACTATTGTTATTTTGTTTGTAGGTGTTTTTAGTTGTCCTTGCTACTATACATCCAAAAGAACAGATGATAAAGGGAAGTTCATCATTTCTTTTCAACGTTGACCTGAAAACCAAAAAGGGAAAAGAACACTGGATAAAACGAGGCACTTCTCTCATATTAAGTTCAAAATGAGTTTATAAATATTTAAAAATGTTTATATATATATTTATTTATTTAATATATACTAAAATTGCTAAAATAGATAAAATTGTTGTATATACATACATATAAAACACTTTATGTACTACGCAGCAGAATTTAAAATAAAAAGGATATTCTTGTGATGTGGAAACAAGAAATTATTGATGCGTGTAAAAACAATTAATAAAAATAATAGTTCTGTATAATTTTAAATAATGCTTACTAACGCTATTATATTTAAAATAATATTTCTTTTACACTTAATAATACCTTGTTTACCTTTTTTTTTTTTTTTTTAGAGAAGGTTGAAAATAAGACATTTATTTAACTTCACCTGATAGTAATTTTTTTTAAAAATTGATAAATCCAATAAAGAAATTGAAACTTTTTAATATCTGACATTTATCTTCCTAATCTTAAGATTGTGTTTGATTGATTAGCAGGCAAATTACAGAAATTAATAGTCAGGGGGATCATTAGTACTGAAAGAAAAAAATCTTTCACCCTGGCAGTTACCAACATTAGAATTCAGAATACTTTTTGGCATCTATCACTATCCGCGATTAAATTCGGATACGATCACAAATCGATGAGCAGCACGTTTTTATCAACAATTAGTAAAGCGCATAGCTAAGAACAACATCGATACGGCTGACTGGTATCTGTGTTTACTATATGCGGAATGGTGCTTGAAAGGGATGTGTAGTGGGCAATGTAACAGTTGGGCTGACATGTTCGTAGGCTGACACGTAGATGGAGCTACTAGTATTAAATCCATATGATTTTTAGTTAGCCCTAACCTTCAAAAGACACGTGTATAAATTTGATAGCTGTTGCACTATTCGTGTGTGAGTTATAGCATTTTTAGTGAAGCAACTTTTGTTAGTTTGAAAAAAAGGATAAAAAAGGAATTTCGTGGGGTTAATAAAGCATTGCTTTTTGGCCAAAAAATACTATTGAAGCCAAGGCTGGGCTTGACAAGCATTATTTGGACTTTGCACCAGGAAAATCAACCGTAGAGAAGTGGTTTGCTAAATTTAAACGAGGCGAAATGAGCACCGAGGACGATGCACGCAGTAGAAGGCCCAAAGAGGCTGTTACCGACGAAAACATCAAAAAGTCCACAAAATAATTTCTGATAAACGTAAAGTGAAGTTGATTGAGATAGCTGAGACCCTAAAGATATCAAAGGAACGTGTTGGATATATCGTGAATGAATATTTGGATATGCGAAAGCTCTGCTCAAATCGACCAAAAACAACTAATTGATGATTCTAAGCAGTATTTGAGCTGTACAATCGTAACAAACCCGAATTTTGGCGTCGATATGTGACAATGGAGGAAACATGGCTTCATCATTTCACACCGGAGTCCAATCGACAGTCAGCCGAGTGGACTGCACGATGAACACTAAAAAATGCTATAACTCACATATTAATAGTGCAACAGCTGTTAAATTTATACACGTGTCTTTTGAAGGTTAGGGCTAACTAAAAATCATATGGATTTAATACTAGTAGCGCCATCTATGTGTCCGCCTACGAACCTTTCAGCCCACTTTTTACTGTCATTGGGAAATTAATAAGGCACTGCTACTAGTGTCTTCCTAACACTTTCGCCTACAGCACAGTGCAGCTCCACATTTGTGCTTTTTGATGTAAATGCCCGTGATTTTAAGAAAAAGAAACAAATATTATAATTTGTTACCTGACTTTATGATATTGTTCACGCTGTCAGTATTAAAATAAATTTTTAAGAGGCACAAACAATGCCTACAACTATTTTTATAAATATTAATTTACTTATTTATTTATTTTGGAAGAGGCAAAGAAAATACCTTGAAATTTTTAAAAAATAATTTAGTATTTGTATTAAAAGATAAAAAAATGCTAAAATCTTTATTTAAAAAAAGAATTTCACACGAAAAATATACACAAAATGAGTGAAAGAACGATAAAATTCTTCTAAAATCTTGAATTCACTTTTCTCTATATTTTGCTATGAAGCCATTCACATCAAACTTCCTTGTACATCCTTTGTAATTCATGAAACGTATTTTTCCAAAAACTGCTCGTTCAGCCCAACCTTGATCATGAATGCCACAAATAGACCATGCAACCTAGATTGAGAAAATTTTTTTTTTTTTTTTACTTTTTCAGTATTAAACATAACACTATGTATTAATATGCAACGTGCATAATATACTTTATTTAATTTTTCTATAAAACACCAAAGGCAGTTTTAAAATAAATGTATAACAATTTAAATAGACAAAAAAAAAGTATAATTTTCAATATAGTAAAATCAATTTTTTTAAAATTTTTAGTAATATTTGATTACTGTGTGTGACTAATCCTCAGTGT
The DNA here is from genome assembly GCA_021605095.1 of Caerostris extrusa. NCBI lineage: Eukaryota > Metazoa > Arthropoda > Arachnida > Araneae > Araneidae > Caerostris > Caerostris extrusa. Next base: position 61,547 of record BPLR01018176.1, on the reverse strand, counting down.
CCTACAGGATGGGGACGGATATCCCATGAGTAGGTTACTCAAGGATGGAGGGAAAGGGGCAGCTTCTGTTGTAATGGAGCACACATAGGTAGAAGTTTGACTTGGCTCCGTGACGCTCTTACATATCGGGATCTACGGTGGATTCTGTACCACTACAAACATCCATGCCACCGCCGGGACTCAAACCCGAACATGTGGGCACCGAGCGCCAGACATTTGGCCATTCATGCCCATATTTGATTACAAGTACATATAACCCAGCGTTTCAGAAAATGAAACTTACTAACTTTTTATTTAGATTCACGCTGTTTTAAGGCAACATCTTCTATTAGATTTAGGTTTTGCATTAAAGTATCCCTGCCAATTTTGGAAATTTAAACGTAAATTGAGGCTGTGAATAGGCGGGCACATAAACTATGAGGCATGTATATACAGACAGTGAGAATAAAATTTATTTAAAAATATTCAGTCCACTGCATTTTTTCAAAAGTAAACAGAAAACATAAACAAAAAGTTAGCCATTTTTTTTATGCATAAACATAAAAAATAGTTAACCAACCTGCAATTTTTTTCTAGAGAATATTTTTTTAACTATTTACTAAATTATTTTCAATATCAAAATAGAAAAAAAATCGAATTTAAAACATTATGTTTTTTCAAAATGCAAACTGTAAAATAACTTATAAACATTTTTATTTTAAACTTGCAAATTTTCAATTTAGAAAAAAAAAGACTACTTTAAAAAAATTGGAAAATAAATAGTTGATTATTAAAATATATACATTTATTTATCATACATAAAATTATAAACTGTTGGCTATACTGACTCGCAAAAATATCTTTAGAAAAAACTTACCAACATAGCCATTGGGATCCCGCCATCCAGTTCATATTTATCATTAAGATATATTGCAAATTCTAATGCTTCTTCAGGACTATTTGTCCATTCCAGAATTTTCTTTGCCCAATACATTCGAAGAAACCCATGCATCTTGCCTTCTTTTACCATTTGATGCTTTAATGGGAATAAAATATAAAATTTTTATTATAATATTGACACATTATAATTAATCAAGCTTATATTTTTATTAATGTAAGAATCAATTATTTAACTTTCACTGTAATTTTAACATTACACACCTGTGCTGCATTCCAAAGTAAATCATGTGTTTTTGCATTTTCAAATTGATCCTTTGTGTATATATATTCTCGCTTATCCTTACTATGGTCTTTCAAGGTCTTTTGCCCAATCATACGCCCTAACAAATAAAGACACAGTCTAATATTTTATGCTGTTACATAATTCTAAATACACTTTCTACCTGGTATAATTAAGGGAAAAACTATACCTTCCACTTTGTCATAATTTTTGTTGTAATAACAAAAATTATCTGCAAGTTCTCGTCGTATTACAGCTTCTTCAACAAATGCATCGACAGAAGGTCCACATTTGCTCTTAAATTTAAGAACTTGTAATATTGTCCTCTGGATTGATATTTGACCTAAGAAAATTAATACAAACAATGCAATATAAAATAGTTTTGAAATTTTAATTTATTTCAAACATTCAATAGATCACAAATACAAAATATTAAAATTTCATGATTTATCCTTAATAAATAAAACCATGATGCTACAATTGTAATACAATCTTCATAGTGATATCAGTTATTGATTTCATGATACATAAGAGTAACTTTTCATCTATAGAATTCAAAATAACAGTTTAAAAATTTATTTCGATAGCCAATTCGTTAATAAACATGTATGATGCGCTCAGCAGTTCAGCATTGATGAGTCAATCATCTTTGTTTACTCAGCAACATCTAATGACTGCTCATGTCCAGCAAGAGAGATGTGGTTTGTTTTTCATTGTCACACTAAGAAGCAAAAACTTATATGGTCCCTTATATGGCTTTAAACAAGAAACACTGATACCAAAACTAACATGATAAAAGGCTGCAAAATGCAAACAGCATTGTGTTGTCATCTGGTCAAGCCAACAAATGTCCGAATCCATATGAAAGCTATGACTCAATCGAAGCCGAATCACAGAACTATCGAATACTGCATTAAAGAGGTTACATAGTTAAAAACACAACACAAACTTTTTGAAGTTTACAATTTACCTAAATCTTTTTTTTTTAAAACTAAAAACAGTTAATTTAAATAATGGTTTAAAAATATAAGATGCATATTGTGAGGGGGCAACGGGCAACGGGCGTACTATTTTGTGGTTTTAAGAACCACTATACCTCCACATCTTAAATTAGTTAAAAATTACATTAATATGAGTTTGCTTAAAATTAAAGAATACTAATAAAAAGAAAATATAATTAAGGGAAAACACCTCTTGCTTGGAGAACAATTAAAAGCAAGAGATCGAAAAAGCAAAAGCTAAGGTACAATTAAGGGTCCGTTGACGATGCCCAAAAAAGATTAAAGATACAAATTAAAATGAAAAAACAAACATGATTACACAATTCAACAATATGAAAAACAGCATTTCATTGACTGACGCGCCTACAGATGGCGCCATCAGTCAGGCGAACAAGTCCCGCCCGGAAGCGGGGAAAACAGTCCCATTGGGTAGGAAACGTTGACAAAAGCAAAAGTGGGCAGGTAAATACAGCAAAAGATTAAAGAAATCGTTTTTTAGGAAAACGAGTAGATATAATACAATTAACAAATAATAATAAATGAAAAATCAATTTACAAAATTGTACAAATAATAATAAATGAAAAAACAATTTACAATATGATACAAATAATTATATACAGATTTATAGTATAGAACAAGATACAAAATACTATTTACAATAAAATACAAATTAGAGTCAGGTAGCCATGTTCTAAATTAAGGTGCACATCGTTTAAAATTAATGCCAAAAGCTGCAGCTCAGATTCGCTTGAAGAGATCGGAGTGACTAGACAGCAGCCACAGCGGTAGAATCGGCGGGGCATATTGTGAAAAAAAAGTACCTACAATTTAAATGTAAATGCATTAAAAACAAAATATGAAATAAAATTGTTAATTACCAAAGTGAAACCACGGAGATAAATCGCTCAAGTTATTCTTTGTGGGGTCATTACGAAGATCATTAAAACTTTTCAATCTGCTTTTGCAAAATTCAGATATTTTGCACAATCCTGCAGTAGTTCCTGGTTTGGCCCAAGCTACTTCCTTAACATCCATATTCACTTCTAAATTACTTTCGATTGTGTTCCAATCTACAGGCTGAAATATGGACATTTTAATACAATAGCTTCATCACAACTGATAAACAGTCAAAATAAATCATTGAAAATGTGTGAAACAAATAGAAGGTTTTTAAAAGAAATTGTCATTTGTTTCAATTTGAATAAAAATTGTAATTTTAAATATTATTAATTAGTATACTTACCATAATTTCTATTTATAAACCTCTTTAGTAGTATATAAACTACAGACATTATTTTTGACATGAAAAAATAATATTCTAAAATAATTGGCAATAATGAACTGTTAATGAGCAATTCATGAGGTTTTTTTTGTACGATATATAGCCACCATGGATCAGTATTACCACTTAATTACTTATTTAGCCTTGTCTAAAAATGTTTTTATTTCTTATTTATACTTTCATTTTAGAACATTTTTATTCATTAGCACATATCAATGTAGGATGTGAGTAGATTTTCTCCTTTTATAAAAGTCTGACTGAAATCCATCCTCCAAAACTGTTATGTTTCTTTTTCTTTTTTATGCTTAGATGATTGTTTATTTTCTATCTAAACAAAATTCAGTTAATTTTCTTTTGACAAAAAAAGCCTTTTTAGATGGTTATTTTATAGAATTAATTTTAAGAAACTTTTTGGAAAAAAAAAAAAATTCACAAATTATATGTAGAGACCAATAAACTGCATCATGAAATTCTAAACATACAATCCAAATATCCAAAACTTGACAAACTGCCAATCAAAGCAAAATATTGTGCGTCAGGCTGAGTAAAAACATGATAAAATAAATTCTGTTATGACCAAGTTTTCTTGGAATAATAATTAACTGCAATACAAACGAAGCTCAGATAATTCGGGATAATCAGTGAGTTATAGTTGTATCATGGAAATTCTTTACTAATAGTAAAACTACTTTTAACATATGAAAAACATCCAAATTGATGTAAACTGTTATTAAAGGCATTTTCTTTTGATAGAAGCATTTAAAAACAGCTCCAAAACTCTTTTAACATATTATGTTTGCACTTTTAACCAGAAAAATAATTGCACATTATTAATCAAAAATATTTTAAGAAATGGAAATAAATGTTTGATACCTCTAATGCATGCTTTGCACTCTGTTTTTGTTTATTAACAGGAGGAAACTCAGTAAGGTATTCTTTAAGTTTATCATGAATTTTCTTCCTAATAGTTCTCGCTCCATATTCTTGTTTATCCGATGCAATCCAGCAAGGAACAATATTGTGAGCATCAACCTAAATATATTAATGTAATAACAAGGATATTACAAAATCAAAGGTCATGAATTCAATTCAGATGTATTATTTACCATAGTAATTTCTCTGTTATTTATACAAAACAATTTAATAATTATAACCTATAATAACCCCTATTTTAAATATGATCTAAATTTTATATATGTAAACCTCTAAATTTATTATCATTGAATACTACTCTACAATTAAAAGAATATCATTATGGTGATTTTTTTTTTTCATTAATAATCAAAGAATCCAAATTTATAGCTCTATTTTGTTTTAAATAATTATTACACATTTCTGCATCCTGCGATCATAACCCTTTTTTTTTTTTTTTTTTTTATACAGATCCTACAAATTTATAAATCACTTCTTTTCAATTAATTAACAAAATATTTTTTTTTTTTTTATTATTATTATTTCCTTTTTAGTAGAAGTAAAAAGAAGTACAAATGAAAAGGGAAAAAAAGTAATAAATAGCTTAGCCTGTAGTTATTTAAAAATTCAGCGAGTGTTAATAATATTATTCAAAAAATATATTTTTAACATGTAGATATAAAAATCACTACTTTAGAAATAAAAATAAGGCATTTTATTTAATGTTTTGTAAAACATTTTTTTTATCTTCGATAAAAAGAAAAATTTTTAAATATCAAAAACTTTAAAATTTTTTAACAAAATAAATTAAATTTATAAAAAATATGTATGTTTAATAATTGCTGTATATAAGTCATAAATTTTCCAATCACAGTTACATATTAAAATTCAAAATTGGATAAATAGTTCACAGGTATTCTATTTCATGACAAAATCAAAATAATTGCTGTATATAAGTCATAAATTACAGTTACATATTAAAATTCAAAATTGGATAGATAGTTCACAGGTATTCTATTTCATGACAAAAATAAAATTCAAAATATAGTTCTCATAAATTGTATTAAGTTAAACTATCTTATATATTAAAATAGCTGATTAAAACCAAAAAATTCTTGGATCATGCATCACTTGGATATTAACACATTTTGTATAAGCAACCAAATAGGAAAATGAAATTTAAATAATTTTTGTAAGATATCCATTAATAGCTATTTAAGTGGAAACCTTTAAGATTAGAATAAAAGTAAATTTGATTATCACAAAATTGACAATACATTAATAATTTTAACTAAAGAGAAATTTTTTATCAACTACATAAATTTATAAGATAATTTTACAATGGTAACTTAATGATTGAAAAAAATATTCAAAAATCCATTTTACATTTGGTATTTAAACACTACCTGGCATAAAGGTACATCTTCTGGTAACTTGACCAAAACATCAGATACCCATTTTCTGGGCACTCGTAAAGGACAAAAATCTGTAACAACACCTCCAACATTATTTTCTTTGACAAAAGCAGGTAGAACAGTTTTAGCTTCCCCAAGCAGCACATGAAAATGAATGTTTAATGATTCACATTCCTATAAAAGTGATTTATAAATTAAGAATTTAATCATAAAAAACAATTCTAAAATTTATTAAAATTTCATAAAATTAATTATGATTAAATAAACAATTTTTTTTTACAAAAATAATTATTAAATTTTCAAAACCTCATTATTAACTTATTAAAAGTTATCACATAAGAAATTTATAGTAATTTTGACATCAGAACACATTCTTTAGAAACCTCTTTAAGGCCTTCTAACATAAAACGATAGTGACGAATGGTAGCATCTAGAAACTTGGGAACTAAACAGAAGCAAACACAAAGTGGCAAATCTAACTTCAAAGCTAAATGCTGAGCATATAAAAAAGCCCAATTATCTAAAAAGATAAAAAAAAATTTATCATTACATTAATATATTAATATTGCTAAATATTATAATATTATAAATTTAGTATTAATCAAAATTAATGGAAACCAATGACCTAATTAATTAAAATTTTACAAATTTAATGAAGATAAAATTATAGTACTCTTCTAAAAATTTTTTTAAAAATCTTGAAAATGTAAAATATAAACTTGTTTAAAAATGTTTTAAAATTAATGATAGCACATCAGTAAATGAAGATTTATTAATTATAACGAGTAAATGTATTGATATTTTTAAATTCAAATTATTTTGATATGAATTCTTAATAAAATATGAAAGCAAAAACTTAAATATTAAAAGTACAGAATAAAGTATTAAAAAATCATCAACCCATATATTATGTAAAATAAGATTTAATATGTTTGTTTTTGAATGATTGTATAGTTAATACAAAATAATGATTATGAATTTTTAAGTAAATGCATTAATTTTACTTAAGTTTTATGCAAGCGTTTAGAAAACAGTCACATTTCCTCAATAAAACAAAATCTGATTTCAATTTTTTAGAAATAATTTATACTTAAATTTGAAACTTCTTTAAAAAAAATAAAACTTTTAAAAATCATCAATAACTGATTCAAAAATAAAATAAAATTTTTAATATTTTACCTTTGAACACGCTGATCTCTTGACATCCAATATATTATTGTCTGAGCATTATCAGAAATATCCTTTACCTCTGAAAGAACTCTGACTCTTTTTTTATTAAATTTGAATTCTTTAATAGAAGATGCACAGGACAGTCTGGATTGTTTTATTTCGTTAATGATCTCTAGATTATCCTTTGCAGGTTCTGCAGTTTTCTGCTTTTTTGCAAGAGTCCCATAATCTTCCAAACTTTTTTTTTTAGCTGACATTTTTTTCAAGCTTGCAATAAAAATGACTTTTATATTTCTCAACAGCACAGTTTTTTTCTATTTAAAAAATTAAAACTATTTTAATTGATGAATAAGAACTTATTATTTCATTTATATGTTATCTCTCCTAATAATATTTTGCATTAATTAATAAAATTTTAAAATTAAAAATAGTTTTCTCGTAATTCGTACAAGTCGTAAACTAATGTAAGTAAAATATTTTTAATTTAATTAGATTTTATATAACATGATGACTAACAACTTTCCATGATGTAAAATAAATATCATTATCTATTAAATAATAAATAAAACTGCAATAATAAAGAATACTATTTTCGATGTATGAATTTAAAAATTATTTAGAAAATATTAATATCCACTTTTAATATTACTTTAAATTATATGTAAGACATAATTATATTTTCATCCTCATTTCTAATGAATTTTTTTTTTTTTAACACTAATAAAAAATATTATTAAATAATGCAGAATCCCCAATCAAAACACCATAATATACAAAAAAAAACTAGTTTTTTTTTTTTTTTTTTTTAAAAAGTAATTAATTTTTTAATGTAACCTCATAAAAATGCAAAAGCAAACCTTTAAAACAATTTTTACTAATTTAATTAACAATCATCAGAAAAAAACTGTGTACAAATATAACATATTTCTGAAAAAGCAAAATTACATGAAAAATTATTTGTTTCTATTTCGTGTTTTCTGAAATTCAAAATAATATATTACCTCCAAAATCATTCACAGAGTTTCAGCGCCAAAAATATAAAGTTGTATACAAGTTACGTAACATAGGAGCGGTAACTAGGTAAAAAGAAAACTTATATAAGAAAAATAATTTAGTTGCCATATTCACAATCTAAACTATAGCTCATCTGCACTATTGCTTAGATTTATTTCTCCGTAAAATTAAACTAATGACAACATGATATAATATTAATAATAGTTCATGTTGAATTTTTAAAATGTATTTTTAAAATTTATTTTAATTACAGATTATTATTAGCAACAATTTTCTATCATAATAAATGATGTGAAATGAAGTTATATCATGTGATATAGACTGACAAACGTCAACAGAAAGTGCGGTTTCGGTTTTGGAAATAAATTAATAATGATTCACAGTTTGTTTATTATAAATCCCTCAGGGTAAATTTATTTATATTTATTGTAAAAGTTTCATTGAAACAGTTAATCACATTATGTAAGCTTTGAGGTAAATGACATGAGAGGCAGCGTCTTATAATATTTGCAAACATGGACCCAGATATTTTTTAATTGGCTAAAACTTTTGTTAGAGAAGGATTGAAGAAAATTGATTTACTAAATTAAATATCAATTTATTTAGTAATATTTTAAATGCATAAATTAACTTTTATATTAATCTAGTTATATATTTTTTAGGGTAAATATATTTATCTCAAGCTGATATCGAAAATATTTCACTGATATTGGTAGTGTGAATAATCGCATTTTGCTTGATAGTTAAAACTATTAAATTAGATTTGGTTAATCACATTTTTTTTACCATTTTAAAAATTTTAGTATGGAATGGTACATTTTGATTGCATTCTTACCACATCTTATTTACAGTGTTACTTTTTATTCTTTTAAATCGGATTACATTAAGATATCCAATTATAAAAACATTTATGAATCATCTGTGTTAAAAGTGCCTTATTTAAAAGGAATATTTGTGTAAAAGAGAATTAAAAATTTGTTATCTCATCATTTTTATGAACCTGCAATAAATTACCAATATATAATCCTAACCACTCATTCTCTCAACATATCCATTTTGCACTGTTTAATAATGGAATCCATAATAATAGGGAAATACCAAAAATTTGTATCCGTTAGCAATACACATTTGAATCCATTGAAAATAATATAAAAATAGACTACTTTCTTATTTCTTTTTTATTATTAATGTTTTATTTATTTTTGACTCTGATACACTGCATTATAATTAGGCATAATTGATGCATTGCATTATATTAAACATGATATTGATTAATCATATTTATTATTTCTATAATTTTTAATATAAATGCATGGTTATATGAAATAATGTTATTGGTATTTTATATTTTTGTTAACTGTATCAATTGGATCATGTAAATGAATAACTTTTTCAAGTTACTTGTAATGGATATTTTTATATGAAAGATTTATTTAATATTTCTTTTTAATTTTTAGGGATGTTTTTATGGAAAAACATTGGAAAAGTGTTATTCATAGATCTGTATGTGATTATTTTTTTGATGCACAAAGAAAAGCAGCTTCTCCTGAAGATATCCAGCCTATTATTGCTACACCACATCATTACTTAATTAGTATATTTCGATGCAATGTGTTTTTTGTTGCAGTTACTACTACAGAAGGTGAACTATAATATATTGAGACTATTAATTAAAATTTAAAAAAAATGTCCATTTAGAAAACATCCTAAAAAAATAATTGAATTTTGAAAAATAATACTGTATTCATTCCATTTGAAAATTTAAATGAAATAATTTCTATTTACATTAATTGAATTCATGAGTACAGGACAGTTGACAGAAAATGAAAATGTAAGCAGTAACACAATGTGCCTACAAATATATATTTAACGTGCGAATGCATATATATATATATGGCGTGCTTGCTATATATGGTGCATATATATATGTGGTGGAGTGAAACTGATCATAATTTGTGCTTGTGTCCATAATGCATTTTTTCCATTTGCAACTGGTATGATTATCTTATTTAAAATTAATATACATATTTTAGTTTTATTTTTTTAAAAATGGAAGTTTAAATAGATCCAATTTTATGTATCATCTTGCAATTCTTTAAACTTCTTAGAGAAATTGAAACATTTTAAATTTGTATGACTCACTTTATTGGCAGCAAGATAAACCTACTTTGTTGTTAGATGCAATAGACTACATTGGGAAGGCAGAAAGTATGTTGGATTGTGCAAAATATTGCTTGTGATGGTACTTAGGGGAACCAACATACATGTCCACTATGTAGTGTAATGTCCGTTATGTAGATTAAGTAGACATCAGGATTGTATACAAAATTTAAAATGTTGGCATATAAATTTATGATGTTCTCAGGGTAAAAAGGAAAATATGTTTCAAATTTTAATTTATTATTAATGCTGAGCTCATTTTCCTCTTTATACCCCAAAAGTATTCAAAAACTTAAGATAATAATAATTTTATAATTAGTAAATGTTAAAATATTGTTGTGTCTGTTTTTGTAAAAAAAAACTTTTATTTTTATTTCAGTATCACCTCTCTTTGTTATTGAATTCCTACACCGAGTTGTTGATACTTTTGAAGATTATTTTGGAGATTGTACCGAATCATTGATTAAGGAGCACTATGTGGTTGTTTATGAAGTTAGTGTTATTTTTCTGAAGAATCATGAAATCAAACAAACTTTTCAACTTGTTTAATATATTTAAACTTAATTTTTCAGCGATCATGAATTACATTATTAAAACACATTTTATATTAAATAATTTTGTTCACTTAAATATCTGTTGTAATTATAATTTTAATGTTTATATTTTATGTGTGTTTTTTTCTAAAAGTATTTTTCCATTCTACTACTATAGCTATTGGATGAAATGTTAGACAATGGATTCCCTTTAGCTACAGAGTCAAATATTTTGAAAGAAATGATAAAACCACCAAACATTTTACGAACTATTGCAAATACAGTAACTGGGCGTTCCAAGTAAGCATTGTGATTATTCTGATATCTTTTTATTATTATATATTTAAATGTTGGGTTTATTTTTACAGAAACATTATAATAGGTATTAATGAAAAGTTTTAAACAATTTTATTTTTCAGAGATTATGAAAATTTTTGGTTTTATTTTTTTGTGTAAATTTATATATTTTCTTATCATTAATTTCTTCTTCATTTATATTTACTTGTGCATATTTAAAAAAATTATGAATAGTTTGATTTTTTTGTATCTGGAAATATTTTCCACAACTTAATTAAAGAAAAATATAATTATTGCAAGTTGAAAATATCTCTAATTAATTTAATATTAAATTAATGGTCTGATTGAATATTTTTGTTTGAATTTAATATTTTTTTTTTATGTTTGTAAACTGTAGATAAATAATGTTTTGTTTCATTATAAAATTTTTTTTTCCCAGCACTATGTAATAATTGTTATGATTTTCAGTATAAGTAGTACCTTACCAACTGGGCAACTTTCTAGTATACCATGGCGAAGAACTGGTGTAAAATATGCTAACAATGAAGCTTATTTTGATATAATAGAAGAAATTGATGCTATAATGGATAATAGAGGATCTGTTATATCTGCAGAAATTCAGGGATGTGTAAGTTGAGATATATTAGGAATTTTTTTATACTGCATTATAATTTTTTTTTTTTTCATATTCTATAGTATTTTAATCATATTGTAATAAATATTTTTATATATCAGTTTTATGTTTGTTGTATAATACTAATGATTAAATATTATTTTCTCAGATTGATTGTTGTATAAAATTAAGTGGAATGCCAGATCTTAGTTTGTCTTTTGTCAACCCACGAATTTTTGATGATGTAAGTTTTCATCCATGTGTACGATTTCGCCGTTGGGAGGTATGAACTACTTTTTTTGAAAAATTTTAGTATGAATCTTTAATGTAAATGAAAATATTTTAAAATTTTTTTTTGTTTCATTGTATCCAGTCAGAATTTTTTTTTTTTTTTTCCAGTCAGAGAGGATACTCTCTTTCGTACCTCCTGATGGGAATTTTCGATTAATGTCTTATCACATTGGATCCCAGAAGTAAGGATCCTTTTTTAGTTATAAATGATAAAGAAAATAATTTTTACATTCTTCTCCAATAAAAAGTCTTAAAATACTAATTATATTTAAATTTAATTGAAATTAACTCATTTCAGGCAGAATTATAATATCAATTTTTTTCATTTTAGCATGGTTGCCATGCCTTTTTATATTAGGCATGATTTATCCTTTTCTGAAGTAAGTGGTGGTAAGATGGAAATTACAGTAGGACCTCAAGTAACTATGGGCAAAGCTGTAAGTGCAATCATATTATTTGCTTTATTTTATGTTTGAGTACCCTTTTAACAAATTAAAATTTATTAATATCTGGTGTTTTAAATTAAAAGTTTATTATATTTGTGTATCCTTACATGAATAATATATCTCATAGATCGAGTTTTTACTTGTTTAAAAGTAAAATTATAATAATTTACTTTTATCTTCTTAGTTAGAAAAAGTTATATAATTATATTTATTATAGAGTAATTTTATTGTATTATTAGCACATATAACTTGGCATTGTACAGCTTGAGAAATTCAAACTTAAGTCTTTTAGTTGGATTTTAGTCATGTCTGTCTGTTTAAGGCAGCATCTTCACTTTCTTCAGCTCTAGCATTCGATTGAATAGTTTTCTTTCCGTAGGTGGCATTGCAAATTTAACAATAAAACCCAGTGTCAAGTTCAATGAAATGTCCTTTCCCTTCCTAAACTCACTCCTATGGTTATCAAATTTCAAAACCTGAGGCTGCTTATTGCTATAGAAGAAAAGGGAAACCTGACCGTCTATATTCTTACTCATCTACTGTCAACCAAAAAACCATTTGGCGATAACAAAAAGTCTCCAGATTTTTTTGTCCCCCCTAAACTGCGATTTAGCTGAAACATTTTAATTGGCAAAATTGCAATGCAAATTTTTTTAAACAAAAACTTTAAGTGTTACAATTTATCGATTAGCCTGTTTTATTTATTTTATGTTGACCTGTGTATGAACAGTATAACAGCATAAAAATGTCAATCACTCAAAAATTTGCCAACAATGAAAAGTCACCAAATTGCTGTATAACCTAATAGGATTAATTTTTTTAACAAACATTGAACTAATTTTGAAAAAAATCTTCAGTTGATCTAGGCTTTGTATTAGAAGTATACCTACCAATTTTTATTGTGAAATTTGGATGTAAATTGAGACCATGCATAAGCAGACATACATAACTCTGAGAAATATTTATAGATTACTTTTAGTATTATCTAGTCTTTAAGTATAATCTAATTCATTACCAAGTTATCATCAATATTTAAGGCATATTAAATTAAAACAAATTTTCAATAATTCTGAATTATTTATCAATAAATGATTAAAATATTATGCTTTAAATAATTAATAAAATCTATAAAGCAAATTTCAGTAGTAGGTTAAAAGAACAAAAATTATAGGAAGTATATGAATAAAATTGGGATAATAGTATTAAATGCAGGTTTGTGGAACAAATTTGTAACTTTGTGAAAAACAGAAGCAAAAACTATAAAATATGCAACATATACATAAATATATTTATATATGAAAAAAATTGAACACCAATGAAATATGCAAATTTAATTATGACTATCTGCAAACCAATATTTCTGTTGCACCTTTAATTTTTTCAAATTCATGACAGTATTTTGATACTTATTGATAATTCTTTTCAAATATCTACTTTAAAAAAAAATTTATTTTTTTTTAAAGAATTTTTTTACTTTCTAATTTTATCCTTCAATTACTTTCAGCTAGAAAAAATGTCATTGTAGAAATTCCAATGCCAAAATCAGTATTGAATATGACATTAAGACCTAGTCAAGGCAAATATACTTTTGATCCTGTCAGCAAAATTATGGTTTGGGAAGTTGGAAGAATAGAATCTCTTCGAAGACCAAACATAAAAGGCTCTGTGAGTATATTGGCTTATAATTTATGTGTAATAGCATACTTGTATTCTTTTTTAAATCCAATAACAATTTTATTATAATTGCTGCATTTTAGTAATATGAAGATGTGAAGTTTGGTTTAATATAAATCTTTTGTCAAATTGATTGATTAATGAAAGATAGAATATATATTCATTACTTAAGGATATAATGCTGATTGAATTTATGTCAAAAAAATTAATATTGAAGAGTTCTGAATTTTATTTTGAAGACATTAATATATTTAAAAATATTTAATTGTAACAGATATACATTAAAAATAACAGAGGTTAGCAAGTATGTTAAAGTAAAACTTAAGTGGGAAGTTACAATATCATTGAGTGTTCACTATTCATTGCAAGGTTTTTGCAAGCCTTTGATTCCCTTAAATATTGATTTTAAATACTTAAAATTACCTTTTTTTTTTCCTCCCAATGTTTGACTATGACATTATTAAATAAAAGAATGCAAGACATCATATAGAAACATTCAAAAGTGAGCTCAAGTAAACATACTAATAAAATTTTACTGATGAACTTTTTTTTAAAAATAGGCAAATTTATTCAAATACAGGAGGAAAAAATTTTTAATAAGTTTGTTTAATTCAATTTTTTTTTTAAGTAAGCCTTTACTATTAAAAATCTATGTTTAGGGTATAGCATAACTTTTAAAGGAAATAAATATATCTTTATTTATATCAATATCAAAATTTTTTACTCTTGTATTTTATATTTATTAATAATTCTGGATTTCATCTTAAACAATATAAACAAATACAAAAATATAAAGCCTTTTTAAGGTACTGTAATTTCCTATCCATAATCTGATTGTGTTAAAAACTTATATAATTTTCTGGTGAAAATTATAGACTGATAATCAGTAATTCCCCTCCCCCTTCAGATAAATTAGCAAAAATTTTATTCCTAAAAATAATGGATAAAATCTTTGCACTCATTAATAAACTGTAAAACAATAAATTTAAGTAATAAATACAAAAGGTTGAAGTGTTGCAATAGTTCTGTGTATATATTTACTATTACACATACATCTTCAATTTTTACCATCTTTTTATGCATAATATATATATATATCAATATTATTTTGATGTACTAGCTTAGCTTTTGCACTAGCTGAAGATGTTTCCTCTGCAGGCACAAGGAAAGTTAAAAAAAAAAAAATTTTATACATACATATCTTCAGAATTGCATCAGATCATTGTTTTCAATGAAAATTGAAGAAAATCTATATTTATTAATATAAATAACTTTGTATCAAAGGCAAGAAAATGTTTTTCTTAAATAAATAATAATTCATTAACCTTAAATTAGTAATATTATGAATAATTTTATTTAGATTAAAACTTATATTTTATAATTTGCAGATAGCTTTACAGAGTGGAACTACATCGCCTGAAAGTAATCCAACTCTAACAGTAAGTTTTATTATTAAATATATGAAAAAGGTTACCTTTTGTTAGTCAGAATTTCTTTTTTAAAAAGTTGAAAGGAGTTGGTAAATCAGGTGCTAGATGCCCAAAACAAAGATGTTGCCAATTATAAATAATATGACAGAAAAAAAGATGTAGTCTGTAAAGACTTACCAATCACCCTGTGTATATACATACAGTCTGAGTAAAAACTTTAAGGCCAGTAGCCATTTTTGAGAAAATGGAAACATTTAAACTGAGGAATTAAAAATACCATTTGATTGATAATTATTGAGCTTAAATAAAAGTAAAAAAAAAAGTAGAAAATTAATTTGCAAATGTTTTGTTATTAGAAAAATCTTAACAGAACACACAGATGAATATTTGAGCCTGAGTAAAAAACTTTAAGGCCAACATAGAAAATAACATATAAGAAAAAAATTACAAATTCTTAGAAGGTTGTGTAGGAGCCACACTTCAATTACTTCAAATATTCTTGTTTTCATGGATGAAACGAGTTTTTGACAAAGGGTGGGGTCGGTTTTATATCATTCATCTTCGATAGTAGATTTCAGCTCTGTTGTTGATGTAAAATGTCTCCCATTTGCATAAACTCTTGCTAAGTCAGCCCAAAGGCTCTCGATTGGGTTGAGGTCAGGTGATCTAGCTGGCCATTTCTCAGTTTCAACATTGTTGACTTGGAACCAATTTTTTTTGTGCTGTTACTCGAATGTATCAGTGCATTGTCTTGCTGATATTTCCAATTTTCTCCAGCAAGACATGCAGCATTTGGCAAAAGATGATTTGTTAGGACATTTTGGTATCCTTGTGAGTTCATTCTACCTGAAACGAATGCAATTGAGCCCACACCATTGTAAGAAAAACAACCCAAGTCATGACAGACCCTCCACCTAATTGGCACTTGGAGAATATTTCTTTTCATTTCTTATATCATGCCAGTAGAAATTCCAGCCATCTGGTCCATCCAAATTCCATTTTTTTTTTTTCGTCAGAAAAATAATTTCTATCCATTGGTTGTCCCAGGTCATGAATTTCTGGCCAAAGTTCAGACGCTCTATTTTGTCTTTTGCAGTAACTGAGGCTTAGTCAATTTTGCTGTATAAGTGTACCTTCCAGACCTTCTAATTGTGTTATAAATCGTTTTTTGACAAACTTTTAAACCTGTCGTTGGAATCAGTTTCCTGGTTGAGTACTTTCCAGTAGATGCTAGTTGGCAAACTCTTCTTTCATCAAACGAGGACAAAGCTTTAGGTCTTCCCCAGTATTCTTTTTACCATAATTGTCTTTCAATTTTAAAAAATTGTTGACTACAGTCTTTGATCTTCCTATCTGTATCGCAATAGCACGACTACTCATTACTGTTGAAGACAAAAAGCTTCGTTCTGTCCTTTTCACCATCAGTTAACTTCTTACCCTTCGCCATCTTCACAAAGATCACCAATACTTCAAGAAACGTATGAAAATATACAGAAAATTGCAGCGTTGTCACAAGCTAGTACTTGCAATGGTAATTACACGATTATATTATATTTATTTTTAAAAAATGACTGGTGGCCTTAAAGTTTTTACTCAGGCAGAAATACTAACTTTGTAAATAACCACATGTTTCTTATAATTATGTATTTACAAATTATGTTTATAGCATTTATTTCTTATCAATGAACTCTAATAATTAATATTATTTGAATCCCTTTATTTCATTTTACATTTTCTCAAAAATTTTTACTGGCCTTAAAGTTTTTACTCAGACTGTATTTAACTATTGTATACTTTTTCCATGTGCATTGTCTTAAGAAGTTTTAAAAAGCACTCATAGATAGAAATTAATATATTTAGTTACTATATAACTGAACTAAAATTGTTTACAACTAATTTTAGTGAATGTATAGTGCCTCTCTAACATTGATATTATTTAATCTAAAGCTTATTCAATGAAATTATCAATTTTGCTTAATTATATTGAACAATTAAAAATATATGTTTATTTCATTTGTTTTCCAGCAGAGTTGCGTATGTATTTTTATGTATCATTAGTCTTTAAATAACTTTTTTCTTTTTAAATTTCTGCATATTGTTTTACTACAAAATTTTTCAACTTCTAGGTAAAATTTACTATCAATCAATTAGCTATTTCTGGTTTGAAAGTAAATCGTTTGGATATGTATGGTGAGGTAAGGTGCACAATTTATTTGAAATTGATCTTATATAGTCTATAAAAAAAAATTTATACTGAGAGTTTTATGAACAGCCACTTTAAAGTATGAGTAAGTTAATAGAGAAATGGTGATTACATCAGTAATTGGTCAAATGTTGACGCGAAATATGAGTGATTGAAATGTTTCATTACAATTTAATTTGTTGCTCAAATAAATCACAGGAATAATGCCTACTTTTAAAAAAGTGGTAATCACATAAAGTTGTCAGTTCTACTTTATCACTGTATGTTAGCTATAAATGAACTAGTGATTTTTTTTTTTTTTCCAATAGACTGAAATACAGTATAGATAACTTTGAATTATAATTGATCCGCACTCTAATTTTATCAATATCTTTTAGGTCAAGAAATAACAAATATGTTAAATATTTCTTTTATTAGAAGTTCTGATGATGATAGAATACTAATAATTTTTATATTTTCAGAAATATAAACCATTTAAAGGTGTGAAATATGTAACAAAGGCAGGAAGATTTCAAGTAAGAACCTGATGAGAATAGTTTTTTTTCTAACGAACAATCATTTATATATATTCGTTCAAGAACTGTACATATTGGAATTGTCATGGATGTATAAATATTTTTTTATTTATTCATTTAATTCTCTATACCACAGAAATTGTTTATAATAAACATCAACCAAGATTTTTAATAAAAGAAAATTTATAAAATTTTTCTCTAATAATCATTAGCATGTCTGTAGTACAAAAAAAAAAAAAAACTATAAAATATATATTTAAAAACAAATTTTATTAAACCAAATTATTTTTAAAAAATCAAATTTTAATACCGTTTTACAAAAGAAGATTTCATAAATAAATTAGTGTACAAAACAGCTGACAAAACATACATAAATTTAATAGCTCTAATAATAAAAAGGAAATGTGAAGGTTTCTTAACAATCAATGAACTTCAAATTCAAGACATAGGAGCATCCATTTCTTGCATGCATAGACTGCTTTATGCAAGAAATTTCATAATTGTCCAAAAAATGAAATTATCAATCAACAGGAAACCTAAGAAAAACAAGTTTCATCAGATTTTTATCACAGAATAACACTACATTATAGGGAAATAAAAAAATATGATCTATGTAGTAAGCACTGTAATATGAGTAAAACTAAATGAGTTTTCAGTACTATTCAAGTAAAAAATGTATTAAAATGAACTAATTTTTCAATTAACTTATTTCTTAATAGTTAACTATATGATAAATACTACCAACCAACAATACATCGGGGTTCATCAAATATATGCTATAAACTCATTGAAGATGGATTAGTACTTCTAAACAATGAACTGTCTTCTATAATTTGGAAAAGCTCAGGTGGTGAAGGTAATCTACCAGTTTCAATTTTAGACCAAATAGGTACATCTGAAATACATGAAATATCAAATTAGTTCTTAAAAATCATTAATTTTATTTTTTGTTTAATATAAATAAATATGAATTAATTCTTTTTGAATAATATTAAATGAGTATAAAATCAATAATTGCTGTCAAAGAATAAAATTTAACAATAATTAAAAGATTCTATATAGAAACTTATAGTTATCAATATAACTGGGTTTACCATTAAATATAATTTCAAATGCTCCAGTTGAAATTAATTGGCCTTCTATTGTATTACTTAAGAAAAACACCATCAAACAGGCATAGAGCTGAAAGAATAAATAATTTTTATCACTTTTTTATTTCATGTATACAAATGTAAATGAAATATCTTTTAAGGTATATTGAAAAATTACATATAAAATAGACTGATATAAAATTAATGTAAGTATATTTACATAATTACTTAGAAGTAATTTAATTAAAAATGAATGACTTTTTATGAAAGATTTTTGAATAAGCATAAAAGCGAATACATAAAATATAAAAAAGAGGAGAAATAACCATTACTTTTAAAACCATGTTATCAAGCAGACTAATGTTACAGAAACTGTGAAAATATCCCTTTTAACTTCTTAAACTTACAGCTACTAATTATAACTGCTTTCTCCCTAATCATAATCATTGTATGTGTACAATATATATTATTAAAAACACTTTTACTATTTATTTAATATTTGTGAAATTTAATTTTAAAAAGAATTGAACTTCTTAAAAGTTCTATTAAAAACAGTATATTATTATAGCCCCCAAATTATTACAAGACAACCACTCTTAATAAAATAAATATGGATAATATTTCATTTAAATTATTTTTATTAAGAGGAATTGCATGGCTTATTTTAACAATTGTCTTCTTTTTATGAATGCAAAAAGAAATAAAGCGTTACAAATTGGCAAAATAGCAATTCTTCCTGAATGTCTTTTTAAAGGTGACACCATACCTTTGAATTTATTTTTCCCTCTACAAACATGATGATGGAAGCCCCGTTTAAAAGTAAAATAAGTAGTTAAGCACATTAAAGAATGCATTCAAAGCAAATGCTATTTGAATAAATAACTTAGGTTTAATACACTTAAAATATATATAAAGAATAATTCATTGTTTAATCTTCAGTAATTAAAAATGCATAAAAAACATATCAATTAATGCAGTTGCTAAAGAATTGTGAAATTATGATTAAGAAATAATTTAAGCTTAATTCACAATAAATAATTAATAAAATATATATATGATATATTCTTTTTTTTTATTTTGTAATATTTACTACACACAGTCAAAGGCAGGTTTAAAAATGAAAGAAATCATAAACTGGGCAACCCATCAAAAAAAAAAACAGTATGTAAGGTTGCCGTAAAATGGTATGGTATCGGCAAGCATACTTAGCTAACAAAACACCACTCATCACATTATCGCTTTTGTAACGATTCCCACAAAATCGCTGATCATGTGCATGTTTGGTGAAAATTCTTTCGTCCAAAATTTTCCTGATTTTTAGATATTTTTATGAATTTTCCAGATGGATAAAATTTTCACTTTTCTCGCCACCCTGTATTATAATTCTTTAATAAATTTTCCAATTTATGTTATAAAAATATTTAGCTAAGATGATATACATATAAAATGTACCTTAGGCAAATTAAATAATTAAAAATAAAAGTTTAAATTAAATTATTTTTTAAATTAAAA
Source organism: Caerostris extrusa (assembly GCA_021605095.1). NCBI lineage: Eukaryota > Metazoa > Arthropoda > Arachnida > Araneae > Araneidae > Caerostris > Caerostris extrusa. The sequence goes on along the minus strand of BPLR01018176.1, from coordinate 40,828 downwards.
TTAATTAAATTATTAACTGATTGCATATTAAAAGTTAGACTCCGTTTAATGTAATTTTAATTTATCCTAAAAATCTACATATTATTCAAGCTAATGATCTCCCACCTTTCAAAAACCTGCTCCCTCCCTCTTAAATGAAAAAAAATTTTGTAGTATTTCCTTCCTTATACGAAATATCTATTTTTTACCTTTTTTTTAATGCTCTTGATACACAATTAGTTTATATATACATATATAAAAGAATTAACATATTAGGATTGCAAAATAGTTAGTTTTAAATCAATAAACATGTGCATTGAAAACTAATCATGATTATTATAATATAACAAATTCTATTCATAAAAATAAGTTAGTAAAGTAGTTTTTTTTTTTTATTGCTTATTGCTTTATTTAAAATTTTGAAAAGAGCTGAGACATTTAAAAAATTTACCAAGTAGCTATTTCTTCAATAAAAATATTAAAGAATAAAAAAATTCAAAGGTTTAAAAAATATTTTAGTGGTAAAATAAGAATAATAAATACTTTTATTTTGTGTCATCCAAACAAAGAAGGCAGGTGTAACAGTTCCCATTGCAACAAAAGGATTGAAATTGGCTAATACCATGACTATTATACACCACTTTGCAAATCCAATTAAGCTAGCTAGATGCATACGGAATGGAGGAGGAGGAAATGTATCTCCGAGAACAGTAATTTCTGGATATTTTTCTTGAATAATAGAAGCATACTGCTCGAAGACACGTCGATATCCTCACGAAAACTAAAAATAAAACATCACATTATTAATATTGATAACTATTTCTATCGATGCCAAAATAACAAATTATACATAAAAGTCGAAAAGAAATTGTGAAATATTTTCAAATAATAATGCATGCAATTTAACTTTTATAATATTAAATTATAGAGGAAATCAAGGTGAAGAGAGATACTTAGTCAAGTTAGGTTTTTTTTCCCTTAAGTTGATGCAATATTAATCAGTAATCAAATAAGATAAGTTGTTTAATACCAGATATTGATAATTTAAGAAAATATCAAACATAATAGAAAAATTTTATCTTTTAATTTGCTTAATTATTCAAATTCTTATAAAGTATATATTCTATAGTATAATTGAAGCAAATAGATTTTTTTAAAAATCATTTACTTTAATATTATAAAATTATGATTTAGGTTCTGAACTTAGCTTTTCTAAGCCATCCATATTGTTTTATCCAAAACCTTAGCAATTTTGAAAATGGCAATGGCAAAGATTCTAGTCATCACTGGCCCAAACTCTTATATAGTCTACATTTAAACAGTATATATTTTAATAGAAATGGTGGAAAAATTATACATTATAAATTAGATAAATTGGGAAAAAAATTGTGTTTTTATATTTCAGTATATATAATATAGCAGCTTTGTTTTGACTATCAAGAAACAAGGAAAAACCTTTTTTTTTTTATTATTGCCAGCTGGTACTCCATAAATACTATTTTTCCATTTACATGCCATTTTAATTACCTTTTATAATATATAGACCTTATTTGTTTTTGTGTCATTTTATTGAATTATATGGCAATTATTTTCAACTTTTAAAACATATTTAACACAATGTCTTTTTACATCCATCAAATAAAATCAATTATTATCTGTCAAGTCCTTTCTATTAAATAGAATTCTTCAAAAATTATGAACAAGAGTTTAATTAACATAAGCCTTTAATGTACATTTGTAAATCTTTATTAAAAGATTTAAGAATTGACTATAGTAAGATTATAAAAAAAAAACTAATTTTTTTTTATCATGAATTTTTTTTTTATTTTTAGTTGTTTTATTACATTTTACTACAAGGATTAAAGTTCAAAAAAAATTTTTTTTGTTATTAATTAAAATACACAATTTCATTTTTAAGAATTTTTGCATTTTAGTTCCTCAAAAAAAGTTAATTACTACTGTGCCCAAAAAAAGTAAAAACCAATTTTCAAATTAAATTTCCCGGGCATACAGAATTTCAATTTTTTTTTTTTTCTTTTTCTTATTTAGGTTGTTGGCACTGTCCTTGACTTCTGTGTGAAATTTCACATCAAAATATTCATTAGTGTTTGTTACACTTGGCTTTGTGGGACGCTAAAAAGTGATTTAAATCCGATTTTTGAAATTAATTGAGCAAAGAACATGCATTAAATTTTGTCTGCTGAATGAATATTCATGTGTGGAAACATATAGAATCAGAAGGCATTCGGTGAGCAAACTATATCGGAAAGAAGTCTTTTGCAAGTGGTATAAACAGTTCAAAGAAGGCAGAGAACATGTTGAAGACAAAGAGCCATCTGGTCGACCATCAACCTCAACCAATGAAGCTCACGTCCAAAAATTAAAAGATTTGGTGCTTGCAAACCATCGATTTACAATTAGAGACCTTGCTGATGATCTTGGAATTTCAAAAGGCTCGGTAAATTTCATTTTTTAAAAGATGTTTTGAAAAAATTGTCATGTTGAAGCGTGGGAAACAATGCTTTCTGACTGTCAAGACAAGTTGAAATGCATCAAAACTGGAGATGAGACCTGGATTTATGCTTACGACCTGAAACAACCAATGAATCGAGCGAATATCGTTACAAATGTGAAACAAGACCAAAAAGAACAGGCAAAAATTCAAGGTCATGTTGGCTGTTTTCTTCAATTACCTTGGCGTGGTGCATTATGAATTCCTTCCGCTGGGCCAAACTATCAACAAGGAATATTATTTGAGTGTTATGCGGCGTTTGGCGAAGCTATTCGCAAAAAAAAGGCCACATTTATGGAAAGACAACTCTTCTTTTTGCAACACGATAATTCGCCAGCTCACACTGCATTGATTCTTCGTGACTTTTTCGGGGAAAAAACACATCGTTCCACAATCACCATATTCACCTGATTTAGCACTTCTATTCTTCTGGCTATTTCCTAAACTCAAAAACCACTCTGGGGACACTGTTTTGAGTCGATTGAAGAGATTCAATGTAAATCGGCGCACACTTTGAAGGCCATCCTGGCCAATAACTTTTAGTATGCATTGAGGATTGGAAAACCGTTGGCATAAGTGCATTGTGTCAAAAAAAATTTATCTTACTTTTGGGCACAGTAGTACTGCCTGAAGTGGAATAAATACTCCTTTATTTCAAAAACCCAATTTTATAAGCATTTCAAGTTAAATTTTTAATTTTGTGAAAATTATGAACAAGATAGAAAATATTTTTTTCTACCAAAGAATTTTCATTTGAATCATCAGTTACACTGATTTAAATGTTTTAGAAATATTTTATGCAGATATGATTATTTCAGAATATAAAACTAAATGCCTTCCTCAAAAAAAAAACCTGAAAATTAAAGTGTGCAATTTTCTCTGGCTTCCTTTTATTCTATTTGTAAAACATTCTGTAACTAAAAGTGAAAAACTATATAGGAATAATTAACATATAAATAATTAAAGTAAAAATTATGACAAATAGATATTTCTGTAAAATTTTAATAATGAGTGGAAATATTATTTATATGTAAATATTTAAGTTAAATAAATATGAGTTGGATAGGCATAAGCCAAGACCATATATACCCAAGACAGTTTTCCTTATTGGTGACTTTGTTTAAAATCTAGAATCATTTAACTACTATTGAAAGAAAAAAAATCAATATCTAAAACAGATATTTATTCTTTCTTAAAAAAGTTCACTAAGAATTGTTAACTTTAAATTACTTCACAAAAATATATACACCGTATCAAAAGAAGAATTGATAATCAAATCTCTAAACTAGTTATTTTGTAACACTTATATTTAGTTTATTTAAATAAAAAACTTAAAAAAGGTATATTTTTATTTTATTTTTAATCCAATGTATAAGTCCTACTAAAAATACATAAATATAAAGATAACATAAATATAACAATAATACATAAATATAACAATAATATACTTTTAGCATTAACAGATCGTTCAAAAATAAATTGTGCAATAATATGAGTTATTATTGAATTAAATAACTGAAAAAAATACTGAAATTGAAAAGAAACGGAAAATAACATTTAACAAATACAATGTAACTTAATGTAATTTTTTATACATATAACTCGTTAACCTAGTTCGTTAAACAATTGACAAAATTAAATATATTCATATAAATAAAATGATTACAAACCATTTTACAATGATTGAAAATCATTATATGGGAATAATTGAATACCAAACTATTACTAACCAATAGAGAAATTTCAGTGTTGGACCAGTAAAGGCTTTCTGGAAACTTGTCTTTGGAATTTCTTTCACGAATGATGCATCGTTACCAGCAGTTCCTGAAAAGATCTCTCTCGCAGAAAATGCAAGAAACAGAATAAATAAGCCTCCCATAACATATCTACCATTTTCAGCCATTTTTATAACATTTGTATCTGTCTAGATTGCTATATCATTATTACAACACACTAAACAGGAAGATGTACAGATACACGAATAATTTACAATTGTTGCCACTTCAAATAACTACAGATAATCTATTTTGTTTTGTTTTTCTTTCTCATATGACTTGACTTGACTTGACTTGATTTTGCAATTCATGCTTGCCATAGGCTGCTTTATCTCTCTAAAATTAAAATTTTAAGACCAAATTTCTAATAACTATCTAGAATTAATCAAATTTGAAATATTTCATAATTTATTCTTGAAAAGTTTTGCTAAAAGTAGGGTTATTTAGAATTTCTGGCAATAAGATTATAAAAAGAATGAAAAAACAGGAAGCAATAGATCGACTAATTTCAACAATATGACAAAGGAAGTAAAATTTGAATACTTAACAAGAAACAATCACGAACAGAAAATTGAGTGGTTCCGTTATCTACAGGACTTAATAATTATTGAAGTTTTTGTATAAGCCTCATTTGTCATGTCAAAAAAATTATAAAAGATAGCATCTTGTGCAAAAAGCTCATTGAAGTTTATCACTATTGATATTTCAGACGTTAAAAAAAAAGAATATGTTCTTCAGTTTCCCTTTTATTACAGCGTGATTACAAACAAGAATGATTTAATCAAAATCTACTTGAGTTTAGTATTAGAATCATGTGTCTTAATTTAAAATCGAGACAATAGAACTTTTTTCCGATTTTTAAAGAAAAGCGACTGAGTTGATTTAATGCTATATAGATTCATAATATAAATATGATGATATAGGTCTTTCGTATATTTTACATTTAACCATTCGGTCACTTGTTTTTTTCACCAAAAAAGTAATAAAAGAAAACAAGATCTTCGGGAGTACAATCCCGTGCGTTAAGTTGAATTCTCTAGATAAAATTTTATTTTGGATTTTCTCTATGGCTACCAAGCAGTTTGATTCTTCGCAATGATCGCAAATTGCAATTTTTTTGCACTTGGAAAAACTGTGAGACCGTCTATTAAAATGATGTAATTGTATGATGTGTGTACATATGATTTGTGTAAAAAATAGGAAGCATAGTTTATTTGAGTTGGTCTGTGGCAAAACGTAACGTAAGAGGATACAATGTATTAAGTTTTCGGAATCCATTGGGTCTTGAAGAAATGAAGATCAGGAAACTATATTTAATAATATTCCGAATAGTGGAGTTATAATTTTAAGGAGATGCCAAGATCAACAAATCAGAAAATTTTCTGTAATTGTTTTGATTGGGTTTAACTTTTTCATTACTTTAGTTTTTAAGCAGGAAAAATGATATTTGAAGATGTTATGGGAGAAATGCTGGCTAAAAAGTGTGGTTTATTGTTTCCATGAAATGTTGATGCTATAAATTTGCTAATGTTGAGTGGAAATTTCTTTTTATTTGAAAAATCAACTCATTCACTTTTTTTCGAGTTGAAGAAAATTTTGTTATCACATTAATGTGTGATGTTATGCAAATGAAATTCTTAGATTAGATAGAGCCTTTTTTTTTTTTTTTGTAACAACTAAAGATAAAAATGTCATGAGCATAAATTAAGTATTCAGTATGATTGGAAATGATATCAAAGATATCGGGCATGTAACTAATAAAATAAGAAAGCTACCTGTTGTACTACGCAAGTGGAAAATAGTTTCATAAAAATAGAGTTTTCCGAAAAATAATTCCTGTACATGATGAAATTATGTTCTAGTCAGTAAAAATTATAGTCGGATATGGGTGTATTCACCTTTGAAGAAGTAATGACATTAGTTAAATTTTGCTAATTTGCAACTTCGAAACTTTTACGACAAAACTTTCAAGTAAAATTTTTTTCTTCCGAAAAATAGAGTACACAAGGTGAATATGGTCATTGAAATATTAGAATTGAGAGGAGACATTGACACAAATATATCATTTATTTTCTACAGCGCAATGCAGACTACTAACTACACAAAGTGATACTAACTATTATAAATAATTAGTAATAACTAACTATTTTTGACTACTAAGTAAACAAAGCAATACTATAACGCGAAGCCTAAACTCCGCACGCAGTCCACTATAAAGTTATAGTGCGAATTCATGGTGGATGCAGTTTATTTAAACATTTTTCTCCGAGTGCTGTCTAGGGTCTGAATGGCCGAGTGGCTATTCAGGCTCTGGTGCTCGGTACCACAGGTTTCGGGTTCGAGTCCCGGTGGTGCCATGGCTGTTTGTAGTGGTTTGGAATCCACTTTAAACTGTAGGTCCCGATCTGTTTAGCCTAAAGTGTGCATAAGATGACCGTAGAGCGACAAACAAACCAAACAAATAAAACCACGTGCTGTCAGCTTTATAATTCTCGTGATGGGGGATTCTTACTATGCAAAACTATTACATCTTTGCTTACTATTCTATCTTTGTTTCCTGTAAAATTTATAAATTAAATTCTCTCCCCAAATTGAATTTACTATATGGTGTTTAACAAAAGGAAATAGTTTTTGGTTTTTAAATTTTACAATCTGGTGATGAAGTGGCGACAAGGTGTTTATAGTTTAAGTCAAGGGATAAAGCCTGAATAATAATGACTGAATTTGCAAGTTACTGAAAAATAAATGATTCTTTTTTTTTTTTCTTTCTAATGCAGCTACCAAACACATACAGCTTGGTCTTAGATGCCTTAAGGCAAGTGCTGCATAGACGTACTCACTTTTTGCATTACCCAGGGGGCACGTGTAACTTGAAGATAAGCCACGGAAGCTGAGTAACAATTCCCCCGCAACGCTCTACGGTCCTATTAGGGACCGGGACCTACATTTTAAAGTGGATTCCGAACCACTACAAACAACCATGGTACCGCCGGGACTCGAACCCGAAACCTGTGGTACCGAGCGCCAGAGCGCTAGCCACTCGGCCATTCAGGCCCATAAATGATTCTTTTAAGTACAATTCTTTCAAATATTTACTTGCAACTGAAGTTAAAACAATTGGCATGTATGAATTGAGCGAAGTCTGTCTTGTTTAAGAATTGGAATGATTTGTACAATAAACCACTCTTTTGGAATGTTATCAGGAATATTAATTAATTTGTTTGGTATACCGTCAATTTTAGTAGAGGTATTGGGAATAAACGAAATTCCTCTGAATATCATTAGGAATATCTTTTACTTCACAAGGAATTAACGGATCAGTATAGTTACGAGTGGAATCTTCAGAAATATCAAATGGAACAAATTGCATAGCGGAGGGTATATTAAAATGTGTTGTTAAGAGATTTACCAGTTTGGGATCTGAGAGGTGAATAAACATTAATGGAGAAAATTATGTTGTCATCTTGTTGATTATTATTGTTATGAACTTCTTTGATAAATTTCATCATTGTGATCTGCAGATTCCTATTACTTTCTTTTTAGTTACGATACTAGGTGACAGAAATCAGCTGAAAGTTTCTTGTAAGCTATCCAGATACATCAATTTCGAACCCAATTTTTCCGAGGTTTGGTTTGTCGCTCTACGGTCATATTATGCAGACTTTAGGCTAAACAGACCGGGACCTACAGTTTAAAGTGGATTCCGAACCACTACAAACATCCATGGCACAGCCGGGAATCTAACCCGAAACCTGTGGTACCGAGCGCTAGCCATTCGGCCATTCAGGCCCTCACTTTTTCCGAGATAAGATTTTACTTTAACATTGTAGAATATTGCTGTATTGTAAATTCTACCAAAATAGTGTTGATTGGTAAGAAATAGCCTAATTTTATTTGTTACTTTTAAAACATTAAATATGGAGGAATGTAAATCATAGCATGATCTAAGAGTTTGTGAGATGTTCTGAGGTTCTTGAAGGGATGAAATTTCTGCCATACGATTGTCTGTTTGTAAGGGCTTGATGACCGAGTGGCTAGCGCTCTGGCGCTCGGTACCACAGGTTTCAGGTTCGAGTCCTGGAGGTGCCATGGATGTTTATAGTGGTTCGGAATCCACTTTTGCCGTAGGTCCTAGTCTAACAGGATCGTAGAGTGTTGCGGGCGTATCCCCGTCCGTAGCTTATCTTTCAAGCTACACGCATCTCCTGGGTAATGCTAAGTGAGTAATGTCGGTGCAGCGCTTGCCTTAAGGTATAAAAGACAATTGTCTAAGTGTTTGCCAGCTGCAGAAGAAAAAAAATTGTTTGTTTGTAATTCTTGGGATTTTTGTTTAATTGGGAGGACAATTAGATTAATAAGTAATCGTTGTCAAACGGATAAGAAGAAAATTAATCGGATAAATATCTGCGCTAGCAATGGTGAGATTAATAAGATGGAGTAATAAATTGTTATCTAAGATCTAATTAATAAAAATTCTGAAACTGATATTAAAATTGGATTAAAATCTCCAAAAATAATGCACGCAGAATTTGACGAGAATTGTATCAACCCTTCTATTGTTAATTGATATCTAGTTGAATAAATGTTGACAAAGGTTTCTTTTTTTTCAGAGAGATGCATTGTTATGGCCTTTATTTCATTAGTTGAATAAAAGACACCAATAAAAATGTATTTATTTATTTATTGTTTTTGTTTTTTCTTTCTTCGGTTGGCATACTCCGGTCTTCTAAAAATGATAGGCAATTTAGTTTTAAAATTTTTTTTTTAATTATTCCTCCTCTTTTCTCTTTGAACAACTTTTATCAGTTACTTTATGTGCTTCATCACCTTGAATACGTCTGTATGTTTCTGCTGTTCATGAACTGGAGTTTGTATTGCTGCATTACTCGCAGGTAATAAACAAATTTCTTGTGTCTGTCGGGTGTGTAAAGGAAACACAGTAAGCGAAAAATTATAAAATTTTCTGCCAAATTATCATCAGTTTGGATCGTTGCTAGTTGGAGTTACTGTAGGGCTCACCAGCCCCGGTAAGTATTCAGCTGTGATTAATAATTTACCAAATAGTCTCTAATAATAATATCTCTAATAATTTAACTAATACCTCATCTAGTAATGAGCATGTTATTCAAATGTTTTAATATAGTTAAGATAGAAAAGAGGTTATCTTTTAAGATTTTATGATGTACTATTCTCTAGGAATTACTTAGGGAGATACTGGGAATATAAAAATAAAAGACAGAGAGCCATGTTGAAATACAAACTGAAGGTTTGTGAGGATTTCTCAATTCACATTTAAATGCAGTTCTTCAGTAGAAATTCTTTCTAATGCAGCTGGCAAACACTTAGACAGCTTGGTCTTGGATGCCTTAAGGCAAGCGCTGCACAGACGTACTCACTTTGCATTACCCAGGGGACGCATGTAACTTGAAGATAAGCCACGGACGCGGAGTAACAATGCCCCCCGCAACGCTCTACGATCCTATTAGACCGGGACCTACAGTTTAAAGTGGATTCCGTTCCGAACCACTACAAACATCCATGGCACCGCCGGGACTCGAACCCAAAACCTGTGGTACCGAGCGCCAGAGCGCTAACCACTCGACCATTCAGGCCCCTCTGCAGTAGAACTAAAATCCATAAAATTTAAATTGTGTAAGAGGACTCCGCCATGACTACTCTAACAATAGGTTACTTAAAAGGAAGTATCTTGTTGGTCGACATTGAAAAACAATTACAAATAATAATACCAAAATTATAACAAGAGCCGAAAAAAATACGTTGCTTACCTGAAATGAAGACTAGTACAATAATACAAAGAGAAGAAAAAATTCTACCAAAATGCTAAATAAAACTGAATAAAATTTTCTGTCAAGCCGGCGATGTTTCGTATCTTTGGATGAAAACGCAAGTTTTCAACGTTTTTCACCTTGAGATCACAAACCGAACTTTGATAACTCGGATCAGGAAAAAAACAGCAAAAATTAAGATTTATCACATGTGAAAATCCATCTTAAAATTGTCAGAAGTTGACTGTGCGGAATAGGTTTTGCTTTTAATACGGATATGCATTTCTAAGGAAAATATGAAGTAACTTTAGATTCGATTTTAACCTCCCAGAAGAGAGCCTGGGCCTTAGAATTCTAGTTCTGGAGGTGTCACGGATGTTTGTAGTGGTTCAGAATCACTTTAAACTATAGGTCCCGGTCTAATATGACTGTATAGTGTTGGGCTAATAACCTTACCCCGTAAAAAGAAAAACATCTCTTGTCTCGTAATCTGCCAATAGGCAGAAGGCCTTGGCCCCACAATGGGGTTGTTACCCAATGATGGTAATGATAGAGTTTCTTTCCCTTTTGAAGGTATCTTGTTTCTGTTTCAGGTTCCTGGGGGAACAATGCCCAGATCCTAAAAGATCCAGAATCCTAAAAGATAATGTATCTTCAAGTTAACATAATTAATTTATTCTGACTAGATATGTGATTATTATCACTATCGATCATTTGGATAAAACTAGTGAATACGTCTCTATCAAAGCTGTCATAAGAATTTAAATTCCGACCTCTTTTACGAAAGAAAAAAATTACCATCCATTTCTTACTCAAAAATAGTCCTTTTATTGTATTATTAAAAGATTTAGCTATGTAATTCGAAGAGGTTTGGTTTGGTTTGTCGCTCTATGGTCATTTTGTGTACACTTTAGGCTAATTAGACCGGGACCTACAGTTTAACGTAAAATTTGAAAAGAGAAGGATTTTCATGTCTCTGAATTGCATCGATTTAAAAAATTGCTCCCAACCATGGAAAGGGATTTCAGTTTTAGTGTTAATCTCTTGCATTATTCTCCCAGAAAGTGTGAAGTTGTGATTCACGCGACAAAAGATATCCATATTAGTTGATAATCAGTGTTAATAAAATAAATGTTTCAATTTTACTCATTCATTCAATAGGTTTAAAAATCGGACAGTAAGCGAACATTCTACATGATAACATCCTTTTTCGTCATATTCTACTCTTGTTTACAAATGTGTCCTTTGTGGCAAACCTTGGATTTGTTTAGCAGTGTACGGTCGATTAGACATCTACTGCTTACTAGGCTACATTGGATATCCATCATCATCACCTTCCCAGTCAATTTGTACTGCAAAATTCCATGGATCGGGCCCACGCTCCAGCCTTGGATCGTCGTCTTCTGGTGGATCGGCCGTAAGAAGTCTTGTTTTTTGTATTGACTTGAACGTATGGCGGCAAGTGATGACTGAAAACACTATCATACAGGCCACATCGAGACGCGCATGGATTCGGGTTTGGTGGCCCGGCCCGAATCCTTCGCTGCAACTTTTTCCAGGCGTTTCTCCAACCTCCATTTACGCTCAATTTCACGTATCTTTAGCTTCACTTCAGGCTTCTGTCTGCTTCGTCGCGCGATTTCAAGCCCCCTCCTCCGTGCTTCGTTGGGTGGTAGCTTGGCTCGATCCATATCACTTTATTATTGTTGGTGACTTGATGGAGTGCCTTGGTCGCGCAGCGACCACACCTCCACTTGGCGAATGTTGAATAGTGACTGGTGGTCGAGCCCTTTGCCAATTGTAAGAAAAAATTAAATAAATCAGAGAAGGAATAATAATTTCTAACACCAGAGAACAAAAACATTACAATTAAGACAGAAAGTCAAAGTTACAAAAGAAGAGTAAAAATACAAAAAAGAATAAAAAAAATCATCCCATAAGCAAAAATATTAAAAAATTAAAGGAATAAGCACTGATGATAAATCCAATAACAAAATGCAATAAAAAGAAAAACCTTAACGATGCGACAGGAAATTAACGAGGTGACAGGAAGGAGGAAATTATTTGTTAATGTTAAGAGTATAGCGCGGTCTTTTGCGATATCTGGGTAGAGTGACGTCATAGTCGTATATTTTTAAATCATTTAGAACGGGGTTAGTGGATCGGGAAACGGAGTCATAAAAGTTTTTTGCTAGTTTCTCGACGAAGGCGCGGAAACTAGGAATATCAAGAGAGTGCCGAATATCATTATTTCTGAAATACCAGGGTGCGTCAGTGATCATACGAATAATTTTATTTTCGAGTCTTTCGAGCAACCATATCACTTTATTTGCTTGCTGCACTAATGGACAAATGTAAACATTGTTTACATTCGTTAAACAATTTGAAATTACATTTGTCCATTGTTGAATTACATTTGTCCATTGTTGTATCCATTATTCATTGTCCTTTGTAAACAATAGTTAACAATGGACTTTATTTGCTCGCTGCACTTTTTGGATTGCGCCACGAACATCTAACCACGACAGCAACATGTTCACAAATGATAAAAAAAAAAAAAAAAGGTACTGCAAAGGAGATAAGGGAGAAAGCTAATAAGAAAAGTGAATCAGGAAGGTAAAATGAGATGAAAAGGGTGCCCACGGATGAAGTGGGGAGTTACCTGCAGTTACAGGAGATGAAGCCCCATCGAGACTAGTATGCTCCAAGAGATTTAGTTACATGTTTCTGCAGTGAGAAAGAAGTTCAAGGGTGAGGTTCGAATGGTTAGGAGCTCGATTATCGAAAGTTTAGAGATATGGAGGATCAAGAGTGATGAACAGACAAAGTGTTGGAGTAATTTCAATATTGATTCCATAGTGTTTTATTTCATGTTTTAGTTCCTTTGTAAATATTGCTTGCTGGAATTTATTTCTTTGTTTTAATGTTTAGTTCAAGTATAAATAAGGACCTTATGGCCGAGTGACTAGCATTCTGGCTCTCGGTTGCACAGGTTTCGAGTTCGAGTCCCGGCGATGCCATCGATGATTGTAGTGGTTCGGAATCCATCTACAACTACCACTTAATCCAGATAACCGTAAGTCCCGATCTAACATGATCGTAGAGCGTAGGGCTGATAAATCTACCCCGTAAAAGATAACAACTCCTGTCTCGAAATCTGCCAGTAGGCAGACGGCCTTAGTCCACTGACGGTCGGCCTGTTACATTACTGATGATATGATCAAGTATAAATATTCATCAATAAATGTGTTCATTGAAATATTTTATATTGAAGTAGTTAGAAGACTTGGTGTATCCGTACTAGAAGTGATAAAAAAAATTTGATAAAGCTTTTCTAATCTTTAAATAACTTTCCTCTGTTAAAAGTTTCTTTCCTTATGAAATTTTCTCGACTGCTGAGCTCAACTCGAATCATAATCCGGTCACAATTCTCTTTCAATTTTATTTTTGTGTACTACCTGGTAATAATATTGTCAAACTGACTGGAAAGTTTTTAATAATATTCTTATTAACTCGCTGTAAAACTACTCTATACAATAGTACTTACCCTTGATCAGAAAATTAATAGTTTTGTTAATTACATTAATGTGGCTCACAAAGGTTTGTCTAAATTTATAATAAATTCTAACCAAAAATGGATTCATCCAAACATTAAATAGCTCATTAAAATTTGTTATAAGAAAAAAAGTACCCCTGATGATAAAACCATTTTAAACAGATTAAATAAAAAATACGATAAGCTTTTCAAAACTATTTAGATAAAATGGGAAAAGGAAATCTAATAGCCATTCAACCTAAGGATAATTTCCGTCGGGATTGCTCTAAATCACTGTAACCATTTAATCGTACTTAAAAGCACTCTAAACAAATATCTCATCTTAATGGGTTTTCTATCGTTGCAAGCGATAAAAATAAAGCAGAAATATTAGCAGATAAACTTAAAAATCAATTTTTCTAAATGAGTTTTCAAAAAAAAAAAAAAAATAATAAATAAAAATTTTAAACCATTAAGGATACGATTTCAAATGTTTATCTTAACTACCGTGAACAAGAAATTAGCCATATTAAACCTTAAGAGATTGCACTTTTAATTAAAAGCATTATTATTAAAAACGGAGGCCTGAATTGCCGAGTGGCTATCCCTCTGACGCTCGGTACCACAGCTTTCGGGTTCGAGTCCCGGCGGTGCCAGGGATGTTTTTAGTGGTTTGGAATCCACTTTAAACTGTAGGTCCCAGTCTAACATGACTGTTGGGCGTAGGGCTGACAACGCTCCTCATAAAAAAGAAGACATTTCATGTTTCGAAATCTACCAGTAGGCAGCTGGCCTTGGCCCACCATGAGGCTGTTGCGCCAATCATGATGATGATTATTAAAAACGACCCGAGTCTTGATGAAATTGCAAATAAAATGGCTACAAATTTTCCACCTATCACTATTATTCTATTATGCCATCTTATTAACGAAATCCTAAATGTAAAATTTTGTTTGCAAAATTGCTGCCATCATCCCCGTTTTCAAACCTGATAAGGATCATGCAAGCACGAACAATAACAGACCGACTTCTCTCCTGTTTTCTACTGGCAAAATGACAAAAACCACTATTATCTATAAACTTGATCAGTTTGTTCGATTCAAAGCATCATTAACCCAATGTAATTCGGAATTTACAAACACCTTTCCATTAAACGACGCCACTTTTTCCACACTACCGAATACATTGCTGCAGAATGAATGATAAAACAATGGAACGCTGTTACTTGATATACAAAAAGCGTTTCATCGGGTCTAGATTAATGGTCTAGCTGCAGCACCATTAACAGAACTGTGTCCAATTAAGTCAACAATGTAAGAAAGCAGACCGCCAAGTGTAAAAGGGGAGAGAATCTCAACGTACCGAAGGACCCCTGGAAGAGTCGCGATTGCCACCTTCCAAAGGGCTACGGTGCACGACTACCTACAAGGGCTTCTTGACCGGACCGGGGTCGCTGACTCGCCAACCTGCCCACTTTGCTCCGACTCTAACGGTACTGCAGTGCACTTGACGATGTCGATCACGACAGAAGCTATGAGGGGATGACAAGTTTTTACAAGACGGCAAGGCTTCGAATGGCCACGGATGGGGATTGACTGAATGAATTGATTAACAGTCTTATTTTTAGGCTTATAACTTTAAATTTCTTTCCTGTCTTTATTAATCTTATCCACTCATATCTTACCACCCTCAAGTTTACTATCAAAATCAATAAACTCACTAAGCAATCAGTAATCAAGAAAAATTTAGCTCGAACTCCACTAGGAACGGAATCTATCCTTTCCTCTTTTTCATATATATTTCAGATATCACTACAAATCCTACACTCCTTACTCCAATCTTTTCTGTTGACACCACTTTTCTCTGAAAAATAAAAATCCCAATTTTCTTGCTCCTATCTTTACAAATCATTTAAAAGCACTCGATAAATTAAAAGTTACAATTTATATTGAAAGACTGAGGCAGTCCCGTTTTCTAAATGCCATGCATTCAAAGAACCCATCATTACTCTAAAAAATTAAATTCTTCCTTGGGAGGACAGTACCAAATATTTTGGGAACTTTTGGTCATTATCTTACCTGGCAAAAGCACATTGCTTACTCAAAAACAAAAATACTGATATTATGTCCATAAGCTTTACCCTTTGGTTAATTGTCACTCTTTAATAGAGAGAAAATAAATTTCTTTTGTAACAGCAGTACTGACTTATTAATTATGCTTACCTTGTTTGGGCCTTCACGGCATATTCTATTTTCTAAAAACGTGACGCTCGTCAAAATATTACCATCCTACAAATTACAAATGCTAAGGGGTACATGAGAAATGTGGAACTACAGAAAACTCTTAAAATTCCCTAATTTAAAGATTTCATTAAATGCATTTCTCATAAATTCTTCAACAGTTTTAATGTCCGTAAGAATACTGCAATGCGACGTTCCACACTATAATATTAAATTTTTCTTTAACTTTGAAATTTTTGTATTTGTTTTAATTTCTGATTTTTGAACAATGTTTTCTTTGCATTTAACTATTTTTATAAATTACTAACTTCTGGACTTTTCTAATATTATTAAAAAAATCAAATTACTGGTAACACTTATTTTTCCTATAATTATTTATGGCGTCAGTAGAGATACCGTTATCATAAAAAGTTCCCTTTTGTTATCACCTCGTTATCTGCACACAAACAAATTATGTGGAGTGATTGATATTTCACCCATTATACCATAAGTGTGAGTTTTTTTAAGTTTCTTCGTGAAGATTTAATTTGCTGTTAAGTACAGTAATTACAATTTTTCTAGTGAGATAATTATATGCTGAGAGGTAAGAAAATAATTACTTTAGAAGTCTTTATTTTATTTATTTTATTGATATGAAGATAATTTTATAATATAGCTTTCCCAAAAAAAGATGCAAAGGAAAATTTTTTGATAGAAACTGATGATTTTAGCTATTATGAGAACGATTTAAGTGACTATGAAGAAAACAATGTAGAAGACGATGGTGTGGAGAATGATTATGTAGACTAATTTAATAGACACTGGAGAAAGTGATGAACTTTTAATTGATGAAAAAATGCCTATCATCTGCTCTAGTAATCGTAAAAGAATTGTGTAATAATTTCCAGTTTAAATGAGAATGAACTTCCTTAAGAAATTCCAATTCGTAGAAAGAAAGCTAAACTAAATAATGATATGTGGTTTAATGAACCTCTCTATCTCTCTCTCAAATACCGAATGTGCCACATAATCTGAGAAAATGATATTAAAAACACTTGACGAACAGTTTAAGGAAACAACGCTAATACCACCATCCACATCAAAGTAAGGAAGATGTTGTATATGTACAAGGAAAGAAGGTAAAAAATATAGAGTTGTACAATGTGTACCAACTTCATTTATAAAATGCACAATAATATTATTTGCAATAACTGTAAAAAATAAATTTTATAATTTTCACGAAATAAATTATTCTTATAATATATGAAGTACAATTGTCGTTGTATTTGTACAATTGTAGTATTTGTCGGCATAATATTGTGTCGCACTTACCTGGCACAAAAGAACCAGCGAAAGATGTAACAAGCCATGTGAAAAGTTGGACGTTATTCATAGATGATACAGTTATTTGTAGAATGCACAAAGATATTTATAGAGAAATGCATACCAAATTTTTCACGTGAAAGAGATGCAAAAAAAAAAAAAAAAACCATGGACCCTTTAGAAATCCGTGCTTTATTAGAATTATTATATATGTGTGCATTACATAAATTTTACCGACTGAATATACGAGATTTGTGAGCTACAGAGGGAACTGGCATCAGTATTTTCCGCACTATAATGTCTCGTGTTTCTTCTACGCTGAGTTAGATTTGACAACATAAATGACAGGAGACGATACAATTATTATTTGACAAACTTGCTACTATACAGGGTTCTTTTCAGCTATTTGTATCGAATTGTCTTATACATAATGGGGGAATTTATTATTATTGACGAAAAATTAGAACCTTTTCATTTCGTAGTGGGTTTCACTCATATATGCAAAGTAATCCTCAAAATGCGGCATTAAAATATTTGCCTTGAGGGATGTACGGACATTTTACGCTAGTAATTTAGTAGTGTACTTAGGATGCCAACTAGAGGGTTCCTATAAAGTCCGCAATATGTAGTGAAAAGGTTTATGAAACCACTGTACAAATGGTCGAAATCTCACTACTGACGGCTGGTAGACCAGTTACGACTTTACGAAAGATCTACTTTCAGAAAAATTACAATTGTTGGAACAATGCGGAAAGATAAAAGGCAAATATCTGCTGAATTTAAAATGTGTATAGAAAGGTAATCACATTCATCTATTTTTAGATTTCAGCAAGAGGCCACATTAGTTTCTTATATGACAAAAAAAGGTTAATATATCATTTTACTTTCAACAAAGTGGGGCCTGAATGGCCGAGTGGCCGAGTGGCTAGCGCTCTGGCGCTCGGGACCACAGGTTTCGGGTTCGTGTCCCGGCGGTGCCAGGGATGTTTGTAGTGGTTCGATTCCACTTTAAACCGTAGGTCCCGGTCCTAATAGGATCGTAGGACGTTGCGGGGGCATTGTTACTCCGCGCCCGTATCTTCAAGTTACACGCGCCCTCTGGGTAATGCAAAGTGAGTAACGTCTATGCAGCGCTTGTTTTAAGGCATCAAAGACGTCCATGTCTGTTTGCCAGCTGCATTGGGAAAAAAACCTTTCAACAAAGCATAATGAGGAAGCAGGAGATGCGAAGAAACCAGAAATTATTTCTTTCTTTAACTGCATAAAAGGAACTGTAGATGAGATGTCTGCCAATTATTCTACTGCTCGTGAAACAAATAGATGCTGCTACTGCTCGTGAACAAATTTATTGTTTTATTATTCAGTTCTGAATTTTGCCGACAATAAATGCAACAATTGCTTTGCTGTCTAACAAAAATACACCAGTTGTGTTTTGAAACAGGCGTTTAATCAAAGACATGGTTTTTTCACTTATTAGGATTACGCCAATAAACGGATGGGTATTCCGAGTTTAACTTATGAACTACGAGAGGAAATAGAAAACAATTATTATCGAGCCATTAAAGAACCACAAAAAACAAATCGTAAACTGTTTCAAAGGGTATATGTAAGTTTTGTTCGATAAATAAATATGTAAAAACTACAGGGACCTGCAATTTGTATGCAAATTTTGTTCGCCAGGAATACTACTTCCGTATGTAAACATTATAATCTAGAAAAAAAAATGTAATTAAAAATCAATAGATACATTCCATTATTTCTAATTTTAATTAAATAGTAATAAAATTCATGTTGCAACCAACATATAATGTGTGTTTTGATGTTTTGTGTACTACTTGTATAAGAAGAAATTATATTATATTTTAGTTTTTATCACGAAAAAAAAATACGGTAGAAGATTTTATTTGTGTTAAGCATTGTATTCTTAATACCTAAAAGTCAAACACATTATTTTTCCAACTAAAAATATAATTTTTTAACAACCAGAGTTTTATTCCACTTTGAGTCATTTTATAACCCCTGCGCATCTTTAAGTTCGCATCCTCTCGGTTAACGTCATTTTTTTAGATGATACCTTTTAAGTGTTAAAAATTAAATTGAAAGATTAAAAATATTACTTTTAAAATTAAGAACAATAATGTGCGATCCCATCAGATGAATAGAAGAGACGTCAAAAGAGCATATTGCAAGCTTGAATCCTTAACATATTGTATCAGAGGATCAAATTAACTCAGTTTGGGTCAACGTACGAATGCTTTACCACTACATTGTGTTAGTTCAAAAAAATTACGGTTGTTAAATTTCATATGTCAAATGCACAACCATTCTAAATCAGCTCTCCCTCTTTCGACTTCCATATTTCTACTACAGGAATTTGATCCTTTCTTTATCAAATTCCTGCAGTAGAAATGCTGAAGGGCATTTCTGGAAGCTGTTGACCGTAGGATCATAAATTGAGAAACATTATAGTAGTTTGTTTTAGATCTCAAGTCATTTATTCAAATATTATTTATAGAAATTCTTAATATAATCAAAAATAGGGTAAATGTTTAAATCATTGGTGAGTATTAAATCACCTGACAAACCAGAGGGTATGTACAATACACAAGTACTTGTTTTGAAAAACTTATAGGTTTTGAAATTAGGTAGTTTAGCAAGTGCCCAAATAGGACAACCCTGCAGGAGAATAGTTCTCAGAATAAATTTATACAACACAATTTTGAGTCTAACAGCCAGCTTGCTCTTTTGAGAAATGAGTCATTGAAGCGTATTGTTCTTTACTGTTACGTTCACAA
Organism: Caerostris extrusa; assembly: GCA_021605095.1. Classification (NCBI taxonomy): domain Eukaryota; kingdom Metazoa; phylum Arthropoda; class Arachnida; order Araneae; family Araneidae; genus Caerostris; species Caerostris extrusa. Next base: position 20,904 of record BPLR01018176.1, on the reverse strand, counting down.
TTACATTTTTAAAGTGTGGAAGTAAAAACAATTTTGTGTCTAAAATCAACTCAGGAAATTGTACTCAGGAGACGGGTTTGCCAACATGGGAAGATTAGAGATTCTATTTCTTCAATTCCTTCTATCAGCTCACACTCTCCCTATATATACCTTTTTCAAATTTTCAATCGTTAATACAATATTTTTTATTCATCCACTCCAGTTCAAATACATTTTTTTAACTTGTAGTGGATGACACTTGATGTTAATACATTTTTTTCAAATATTAATTCAGTAATTTAATTTAATTCATTAATTTTAATTTTTCTTTAGATTTAAGTTGCATTTAACTACCAATAGATGGCGCCAAATAAATTTAAAAATGAATGAAAATTATTTATAAAAGGACTTTCTACAATATAGTGAAAAAGCAGAAATTGACTTAATTTTTTTTTTTTATATTACTTGTTTTTATTCCAGTTGAAAAATAAAGTAGCTCTCACATTTTGATGGATTTAGCTTGGGTTTAGATAGCTCTTCCCATTGGGAATTCAGTTTTTGAGCTTGCAGACATATTTCTTAAGTGCTTCATCAATTAGTTTATGTTAAAGTGTGAGTCATTACATTTGCAGGGCTATTGGCATGGATAACTAAATGACAATTATTAACCTTAAAAATGAAATTAAAATATTGTAAACAAAAATATCTGAACAAAGAAGGGAATTCTAAGCAATGCCTCTATTTATTGGTCTGTAGGAAGGAAATAAAATTGTCAAAATTGTCGAAACACAAGTTAATAAGTTGAGCTGAAAATTAATTGATTTCATTAGTTTAATTATTAAGTCATTATGCCAAATCTTATCAAATGCCTTACTATATCTACAGACTCATGGATTAGTGGTTATTAAAGCTTTCGTGAATCAATTCGCTGAAGCGAAATATTGATAAGTTTTACTTAATTGCTTCCTGAATCCAAAGTTGCTAAAGGATGAACAGATTATTAGTTTACGAAAATTGATTACGTATTTGACAATCATGGAATCGTATATTTTGCAACGGAATTGGACAGAAAATTTGTGAAATAATCAAATCATAAGTTAGTTTTGGAATAGAGACCATGGCAGATTTCCAGCAGTTGGGCAAGTAATTTTTCTCCTTCATAAAATTCATGACATATGTGAGAGGCTTATTAAATTTCTTCTCTTTCAAAATGTAAATAGATTATTGTTTCAAGTTTCAAAGTATTGTTTTGAGAAAGCAATAACTTCTTATCAGCATCTGATGAAACCTCCTAATCAAACCTCTGTTGCAAAGATGGAGTTGGATTGCGAGGGGGAAGGACCAATTCTTCTGAGGGTTTTAGTGGAAACCTCGCAACTCTTCCAAATTCTCATCATGGGCCAGATAGAGTTTTAAAGACAAAACCTGAGATCACCTGCTTAGCTATTCAAGCTACCCAGGTTAACTTTGATGCGATTATTTTGCGAATAAATGATCATGAAAATATCTCCGTACCATTAATGAATATACCTACGTATGAAGATTTCCCAGTAAAACTATCATGGAATTAAAGAACACTGCAAATACATTAACTGAACAGGTAAGGCACTACAGTCATTGTACAGTTTTTAATTGTGTCTATCATACAAATACTATAACAATACGCTTTCTACTGAGAATATCCCTTCGAAAAAATCTGCTAAAAGGCTCACTATTAAAACCTCTCCAGTCAAGAAATCTGAGAAAATCATCATTGAACATAAATTTGAAAGTTTACCTAATAAAACCCTTTTAAATGATTTTTACTCCGAAACCTAATACAAAAATGGTTTTCCATTTAATGATAAGCCAACCTGAATATCTTAAAGAACTTCTTTCTAAACTAGATTCAAACATCAATTAAGATAGCAATTGTAAATTTCTAGAGATTATATAAAATTCTTTCCTACTAACAATGACTAAACACTTGAAGTTTCTAATTTTTTTAAAGAAAAACTCTTATAATTAATATTGCATCACTAATGAGGCAGATCGCCCCCTAACAATTATTTTAAAAGGATTGCCTATAGCTGCTTCTAAAGAAGAAATTGAAATCGCTCTTTTGGAAAAAGGATACAATCCGATCATATTAACAATTTACTAGTGGAAAACTAAAATAAGTTTATCATATAGCAAATTATGCTAAAAATAATTCTGATCGTAAAATGATTCTTTTGTCACTAAATAGGCTTCTCTGTAAAGACCGAAAAATTTATTCGAAGTTATGATGTAATTTTTTTCAATATATGACAAATAACTATGGCTCTAAACCTAGATGCCTTAAACGTGTTAATTCAATGTTAGGACTGTCCCCCTTAAAGAAAAAAAAAAGAAAAAAAAGCGTAAGTGCATTAATTGAGGTATTGAAGGACATATTGCGTCTTGGAGAAATTTCTAAAATAAATAGACCTTCTAATTGCAACAATAGACATTCCTTCATCTCTAACTTTTTCAAACACAACAATTCTACTCTAACGTTTCTAATAATTCCTCTCTTATTAAAATAACTATTCAAATATTTGAACCCCTCCTCAAAGGAAATCTGTCTTCTAATATTGTTCATGAAGCTCTTTTCATGATTAAACAAATCATAAATGTCTTCTCCTCTATTTGAGTCCATTAATTCCTTTTTATGATAGCCTTCAAATGCTAAAAGCAATGAAGAGAAACCCTTTCTAAACCTCAGCAGCTTTTCTGCTAAATTTACTATTTATTTTTTTGCCTTTTTACTATAAACGTGCTCTTCTTTTGGACTGTATGTACCTTCCTAATCATTTCTTATTTGCATCTATATCACTTCAAATTCTCTGGGCTTCGACCAAATGTAATTTCATCTCAAGACAGAAGCGTGTGGTTACTTCGTAGCCAAAGTTCAAAGTTCTTTATGTCTTGATTAGGCTCACATTTTGTTCATAAGATTATCGGCAGTTGCTTCAAATTTTTTTGAGCCGGAACGCCGTTTGCGATAAGTAACAGAGGGTTACAGGATTACTGATGGATAAGTAATTAATATAGCATTGAACGAAGGGAAAACTAAGCTCATTCGCACTTATTCTAACTTTCAAATGGTAAATTAGATCTTCACTGAAACATTTACAAAAGTTTATTTATTTATTATTTCATTTTGAAAGTAATGTTAAACTCGAAACCTTTTCTTTCCTGAAAAGTAATTCTGTTCAATAACGTAATTTATTTTTCTGTCCTATAAACATAACACTTTTATTTTTAGGGATTCCTTTATTTGGGAATATATTGAAGCAACCAGTAATATGTTATTGTGACATGTATTGATGATTTTCACACTGAAACATTTGATAGAAACTCTACCTCTTGATAATAATTATAGCCTCAAACTGAGTCATTCGTAGAGCTGTATTCTTCAGCAGTTAAATTTGCTATGTACTTGGCGGTTACCCGTTTTAAGTTGTTTTTAATTTTAGTTTTAGTTTTTTTATTTTGATATTGTTTTGGGGAACCTGGAAATACTGTGGAGAAGTGAATGAAATCCAAACAAAGGTAGGCAAAACTGGAGAGAAGTAGAAAGTAAATTTTGTAAATGTTAGCTTTATTTATTTTCGTTCTCAATCGATTAAGTACATGATATGTTATGGTTATAGTTTCGTAATTGAATTTGTACGCAGAAATTTGATGCTTAAGTATTTTGTGTTTCAGCTATGAATTATTTTACTATTTGAAGTACATATATTAAATGTTTCGTATCATTTATATTTTAGAAAATAATTGATTTAATTTGTAAAAATAATAGTTCATTTTCTTATTTACTGCATAAGATAACGCACAATTTATCAAAGCATATTTAAAGATTTGCGCAAAATGTTCTCGTACAGTTTTCTAACTCATCATATCTTATTATTTTGTTATAGTTAATTTTTTCACTTTCAATATCATGGTCATTGCCAGCTTTAAAAAATTAGGTCAGCCAAAAGGAAAAGTTTAAATTAGTACAAAAATGGAAATAGGGGAGAGGAGGAAGTTACTTTTTTTTGTTTTGTGTATGCAGTTTAGTTTCTTATAAATTTTTTTGTGTATAAATGTGTTTAAAATGTTATTCCACACAAATGTTATTTTACTTTCAACATGCATTCAATAATAACAGTATTTACTCTAAATTGAAAAAATATTTGTATGTATTCACTTTTTTTTTTAAAGTATGGATTAAAATTACTTTTATGCCTGCTTTATATGTTCAATTTTCTATTATTAAAACTGCAATTCTGCATCTTTTGCTCTTGAGCATTTTATTATGTACATATTTTTCAGTTATTTATTTCAGAATAATTTCAGGTTTTTAATAAATGTAAATAAATCCTTCTCATCACTTTATATATTTTTGCGAACAAATATGTTAAATAAGCAAATGAAATAAAATAATGCGCTCATTCTTTTTTAATAAATTTGCGTTTAAGAAAGTACTATTATATTTAAATGTTTGTAGCATTTACCTATTCTGTAAAATTCAATAAACTAATTTTTACTTATGTATTAACTCTCCTGTTTCATTACTAAGAATTCATGCTGCCACATATTTTAGTCATTGGTATTTGGGAAATAAGTAGTTATTTCAAAAGATTAAAAAGTAAAATTTTTATCATCCAAGACATTTTTCCAAATTTATTTTAATTTCTTTTTAATTTTTAATTTATCTTAAATATTTTTAATATTAAATATTTTATTTTATGCTTCTTTATTTTCTATTAAGAAGAAATACTAAATTGACATTACTGCAAAAAATACCATTAAATAAATAAATTGCAGATGATTAAATTAAAACATAAATAACTAACATTTAAATTTAATTAACATTTTTATTATTTATCAATTAAAAATTTAAATTACATTTAGGTTATTAATATTACTGAAGAAGTTTAAATTTATATATTTGTACCCTTGAATTCAACTAGTTCAAATTGTAATAAAAACAATTTCATGAAAAATGTCTAGAAGGCTATATTTTCTTATATTATTGCAATGTAATTAGAATGAATTTGAATGCACTAAACAATTTGAGGAATTTTAAGCTAAATTGTTCTTAAGCTTATATAACACTATTAGGATAAATTTTATACTTGCTTGTACTGTTAAGAATTACTGTAAAGATTATTTATCCGCATAGGTCATTTATAAATTTTTAGTTGAAAATGAATAATAGAAAAATATATGGTAAATGCAATGTTGTTAAAGAGTAAAACATATTTTTAGAACAATTTTAAGAGTGCTTTTTCTTGTCATACTTTTACTCAAAATTCACTAAACATTTTAATTTAATTTAATTTTTTTAATTTTCTATTTTGATTTAATAAAAAATGGCAGAAAATTTTCTTTTGGAAAAATAAAATCATATATTTATTAAATTTTTAACTCTAACTTCAATGTTGGTTTTAGCAGTATACTTTTTAATATTTTCTTACTTTTATTCTGCTTAATTTCTCTTTTTTATTTTTATGTATTAAACATTAATTTTTACTGAAATTTTTTTTTTATAATGTTTTTAGGTATGGATGGTTTTGATTTCCGCAATTCAACACCTAATGCTTCTGATATAAATTCTGTTTTGATATCTATAGCAGATAATTTGCAATCTGAACCATTATCAAATGAGATTATGGGTATGTTGTTATTCTTTGAAGAAAGGATTTTTGTTTTCATTTATAATATTGATTTATGATATAATTTGTTAATATATCTTATTTATGCCAAGTGATGTAATGTACAGTTCTTCACAAAAGTTTTCACATAAAATATGTAATTATATGAACAAATAAATAATGGAAATGTATTATTTTATATTTTTCAATTATTCAGACAAATTGACTATAAATGTAATAATACATCACTAAACAATAAATATTATTCATAAAAGCTTTTGTTTAATACTAATTATGTCTAATAAAAACTGTTTATTAAACAATCATTACTTAGTTACCTGGAGCTTTTTAAGAATACTTTTTGTTTTATTGTAGATTGAATTTAATAAATTCATTGTTTCTATTTTTTGTTACATTCTCCTTATATTGGAGATTTTGGCTGCCAACTTAAGGGAAGTTTGTTTTGAGACTGCTGAATTGTTTTTAAATGTGTCCCATTGGCACTTTTAATGATTTCTTTACAGTTGTAAAGAAATCATAATTAAACATTCAAAGTATACCTACTGTTGTTATTCTGGTTGAATTGAACAGTAAACTGAGATTGCAGTTAACGTTTAAAGATTTTGTTTAAGATTTCAATTATATGTATACTAATTCATGGTATCATCTGTATTTACAAAATTTTTTCATCTGTATTTACAAGATGAATGACATACACATAAACCATAATTCTCCACCATATATTGTATAATATTCGGAAGTAAGTTCTTTTTTATGAAATTCATTTAGTTTTCTCCATTTCATTATGTAACATTTACTTCCTATATATAGATATCTGAATAAAGAAACCATTGATAAAAAAATTTATCAAATAACTGGAAGAACTCATTTGTTGATGCAATCAAGCAAAGAAGTCATTAAAAATTTCGAGTCAAGAAGAGAAGTAATGCCAGCCAAATACCTTATGATTGACACTAAGAGAAACACTCAGTGTAATAAAATCTGCTAAAGTGAAGGGTCCTTTTATTGCATTACAAATGGCAAAATAAATTGAAGCAAAGTTAAAAAAAAAAAAATTTTTTAATGATATGATGTACAGATAAAAGAAAAATTGTTATTACAATGCCCGAGTTGCTTGTAAAGCCTTAAATTTTTGAGTGAATATATTTAAATGTATAATAATTTGTAAATAAATACTTAAAAAGTATAGAAATAAATAATATTTTTTGGGATAAAATTATGTTCTATGTATTTGGCATAAAAAAAAAAAAAATATACAAGTTTATTTGTATAGAACCTGGAAGAGAGCTTGAGCTAGAAAATTAATATCTACTGAAAAACAAAGTGGGGATGAAATGATGGTCTAGGGAGGACATAGATGGCAGTGAATTATGAAAATTAGGGTTATGCTGTATAAGTTCCTAATAACTGTAATATAAGTTCTTTCTTTAAACTGAAATCTAAAACAAAATGCAAAAAGATTAAAAATATGAAACTGTTATTGCATCTAACAAGGTAATGGCTTCAAGTATTCCAGTCATTGTGTAATGAAGGTCTGGCTGCTGAAAAATATTCCACCAATCAACTACAAATGCCAGGCAATCCTTAGATTTAACCTTATAGAACATTTATGAAATTTTCTGGAACTATAACTTTGAAAGATTTGTAAATAACATGCAACTGCAAAAGACTTGTTGTAGTCATTGAAGAATAAAAATATTGAAAAATGCTTCAAAGATAATGAATTCTACACTAAATGTTCTGAGAAAAAAGAAAAGGTATTCTACTGGCTGCTAGAGTGAGATAAAATTTCATTTGAAAAGATTTCATTTGGTGCATGCAGACACCATATTTATTCAATGGAATTTTCAAGCCCCTCTTTTGTATTTGTTTTTTTCTCTTTTATTGTGTTTCCTAAATCTAAATGTTTTCAACAAGGATTACTTTTAATAATAATAATGTGAAGAATAAATAAAATAGCTTTGTCCATGAAAGGGTTTTGAATTTCTTCACATAAATATAATGACTTGACCTTCCACATGCATACTTCTACTTGTGAACTTATATGTTGTTTTATATTTGTGCTTCTAACAATACAACTTCATAGCATTTATTAAACTATTTTAATTAATATTTTCTATTTTTACTTTATTATTATTGATCATATTATACTTAATGTTTTCTAATGCTTTTAATTTAACAACTTTCAGATTTGGATTGTATTTAAAATTCTGTTCTTTTTACTTTTAAAGAGCGATGTATAATTTAACTATTGCCATGTTTAGTAATTATATTTTATTATTTGAACAGTAACGATGAGATGATGAATGAAAAAATTATGGTTGGTGATCTAACTACTCTGGAAAACTTAGAAATTCTACAAGATTGTCAGGAATTTTCTAACTCAAATATGATGAAATGTTTTAATACTTCTCCTGTAGGATTCGATTTGCCATCCATTGAAAATGATGATTCTGGTAATTTTTAATCGTAATTTGTATATTAGTTTTCCTACAGATCTGAGAATTCAATGTGTTATTTTTATATTTTAATAAACATATATTTGATTAATTGTAAATATTTTTTTAAATTTAAAAATTAAAGTATGAAACAAAAAAGTTTTTGGTATTCTGTAATTTTCTGTCTATAATCAGCAGAATACATATTAATAAATAGTAGAATTCTTGAATATTAAGTACCAGAAATATAACCCGGCATTGCACAGCTAAAAAAATTTTCTTTTATTTAGATTCATGCAAGTTTAAGGCAGCATTTTTGTTTTCTTCATTACTAGCATTGGCCATTCTCAACTTATTAGATTCATTCCAATTTTTCCGATATCTCTACATTTTTTATTGATCAATGTGCTCTCTTTATTTATAAATAATTCTGGTCTGATTGAATAGTTTTATTTTCTTAGGCTGCAATGTAAATTTAACAATAAAAACCTAGTGTGAAATTAAACGAACTTTTTCTCCAAGCCTTGCACTGGCACAAACTAGACATCTCTATGGTTATCAAATTTCAAACATCTGACAATGAAGGAATGGAGAGTTCTTGTCAGGATAAGCAGTTAAAAACTCACAGTGTAACAGCATAAAAAAAAAAATAACATCAACCACTTAAAATCATTAATGTGGCATAATCTCAGTTTATCCCAAATTGAGCAATTTTTTTTTCAATAAATGTTGATCAATTTTGAAAAAAAATTTCAGTTGATTTAGGTTTTCTATTAGAAATATCCCTGTCAATTTTGGTGAAATTTTGGATGTAAATTGAAATCATACATATGTAGATACACAAACTTGGAATTTTAATCATATTAATTCCACGGTTAGTTTTTTTACAAGTAATAAAAAAATTTATACAATTATCGGCCTGATATTTTATTTGACCATCAGCCTCTTGAAGTGGATAAACACCCAAAATATTTGGGCTTTGTATTAAATGTAGAGATAGTGGGCAATAAACATATTGAGCATCTTATGCTGAGAGGCAGGAAATGCCTTAAAATTCTAAAAGTATATTTCTAGACGTATTAGGGGAACTGATGTTGGCATTCTCAGAAGTTTATATTTCACTTATTAGACCTATTTTGAAGTATGATTAACCAGTATACTGGTGGGCATCTGATACAAATCTTCATAGAATTAAACAGGTCCAGCTTAGTGCTGCTCCAATTATTGTAGATCTTCCAAATATGTACCCTAATGTCATTGTGCTCTCTGAAGCAGACCTGTAGCCTCTGGGTTTTAAAGAAAGTGCAAGTTCGGTGAAATACTATAACAAACTTTGAAATCTCAGATCCCCAAACTGAATTTCTGTTTACCTCAAAAGATTGATGCAGTAATCAATGGCTTAAGAGAAATAAGCCCATTCAGTAGCAATTTTATTGTTAATATTGTAAAAGCAATATTACTTGATATATAAGGTGTTGATCTCTTGGAGAGTCTGCTTGATCTCTTTTCACACTGACTTCTCAGTCCAAGTGAATAAGCAAACAGATCTTCCTGTCTATTTATGGCAACAGCACTTGAGATAATTATAATATTCCTGTTGAACCTGTACAGGTATATATGAATGGTAGTAGGAATGATGGTAATTGATTTTTGCAGTGAATTTTATATAAATATAACAACCATGACATAAAGATTCTGAAGAGAAAGTCTGACTGTTCTGTTTTTCTCACTGAATTAATAGCCATAAATGAAAACCTTGATTCGGTTATGTCAGTCTCAGGAAAATGAAATATGGATTTTGTCTGGATATTCTATCCAACACTTGGTCAATGAGGGACAATATTAGAGTGACTATACTAAAAAGTCAAAATGACTCCTTGTCTTTCAGTGGATTCCTTCTTATGTAGACCTTAAAGATGATTACTGACTTATGAGATTACAGACACCTTGGTTATGAATGAACTAAATCAAGTTTACTAAACTACAAAATTTGAACTTATCTGCTAAACAAAAAAAGTTGAAAATAAGGAAACAGAAAGACTTTTTAATGAATGTATCAAATGTGAGGTTTTAGGAAAACAAAAATATTAATTTTATTTGTATAGAAAAACGGGAGATATTTATATGGACATGATATAGTGTCGAAAGAGGAATTGCATTTATGGGTATTATCTGTTAGAATGTTACAGATTAAATGTTCTTTAATGGCCCAAGAGATCCATTCAGTTATGTATGGCTACTATTTTATGAATCAAAATGTTTTTATGATTGCCTTTTAATGATGAACTAGGAGCAGCCTAATAAATAGGAGGTTAAAGTTGACAATTTTTATGGCTTTTTAAAAATAAAATAGCAAGATGGGAGGCTCTTTCAAAATCAGACTATTCATTTGTGAGATATTAATTTTAAGTTCTTAAATTCACAATGTTTCTTTTCTCTATATACCTTCAAGAATCTAATAGAATTTTGCATCAGTGAAACATTATTTATTTTTGTTAATTTTTTTGTTATTAAGGGTTAAACATATATCAAGTGAAGTAATATTTTTACAAATATGAGATAACTATTTACAATAAAAGGTTTTACAAACATTTTTATTAGTTTGTTTCATTAAAAGACATTTTTAAAAATTATTTTATGGTTTTTTTTTTGACACTTATTAAGAATATGTTTCTATATTTTTTTTTTTTACTGATGTTTTTCAACATTTTAAATAAAATTGATTATGAGAACTAATTGTTAAAAATATAGTAAAATTGTATTTAACATAGTTATTTTATTTTCTGTTCTTGTGAAGTTCTTCCTGTGTACGGACCTTTTACTGAATTTGATAGTCAGCCTTCTTATGAAACGGATGTTTTGGGTAAATATTAGTTCAAAATTTTTTATTTATTATATGCACTCTTAAGAGTTTGTTAGAGAACTTTCTGTATAATTATTTTATTCTTTTCTTTTTAGCTGGCATTTCCTATCTTATATACATTTTACTTATAGTATTAAGAAGTATGCAATAAAAATGCATATTTCTAAATGTACTTTTTATTATTATTTTATATGAAATGTACAGTAAAATTTTCAAAAATATTTATATTTTTATCCACATTTAAGGACAGAATATTAGATTAATTTAATTTCTATTTCTGCATGTTCTTTTTTATTTCTTAAATTTAAGATTTAATTTATTTATTGTTAATGCATCATGTTATTTAGATGACAGTTCAATCCCTGGTATATGCGGTCTTCAAAATCTTGGCAATACCTGTTTCATGAATGCTGGATTGCAGTGCCTACTTAATAACAAAGTATTCAAAGCATATTTTACTGAGATAAACTTGGAAACTTTTGAAAAGGGAACTCTAACCTATAAATTTGCAGAAATGATGAAAAAGGTTTGGAGTGGTTCTTATTCAGTATTACATCTCAGTGAATTCAAAGAATGTTTTGGGGACATGTATAGTCAATTTAAAAATTTCAGACAGGTAAATATTTCTACAATTCTTAAACATAATTGTGTATTATTTATATTTTATTTTAAGCTTTATAAATTTAATTTCAATACTAATGATTGCTATTCAATTTATTTGTATTATATCTTAATGTAATTTATGCACAGCTATACATTTAATAAAGGATTTCTTTATTTAAATTATCTCTATAAAGATAGAATTTTTGATATTGAGAGTAAATGTGCATATTTACAAAATATTTTTTAATTTGATTATTTTTAAGCATTTAAAATTTATGTTAACTAAGAATTTTTATTGGCTATTAGAAGTATAAATCTTGAGGGAGGGGAATGTGGAAACCTTTAAAAATCCTAAAAATCATTCTCTAAGGAAAGTAGAGGATAATTGTATGAATTTTTAGGTTTAATTGATTTTTTTAATTTTCAAAATCTAGATAAAGGTACATATTATTAATTTTAAATGTAATAGTTGAAGAAAGTTGGAAAAATATTATGCTGTTTTTAATTTTTTAAAAGATTTTTGTTGTTTTTGATGCTTTGTACTACTTTGAGGAAAAAATATTAAAAAGAATTTTAATAATACATCCTTTCTCATTAAAAATTATATAAATAACTTATTTTTATAATTTGCTGACATTATTAAATTCTTCTGCTTGCAAATATTTGTGTTTAAATAAAATATCTGAAAAAAATATTTTCCATTTATTTTCAGTTAATAATCATAATTCAAAATTGATATATAAAATTATTATGCAATAACTCCATAAAAGGCACTTATATTGTCATTGCCGAGGTATTAAAAATTACTTCAATTACAATATAAAAAGTTATTACCATATTGGATTAATAAACCCTCAACATAATTATTCTCTTATTATTAATTTTGATAATTCTCAAGAAGGGGCTTTAGTATTCTATATATTTACATATATCTTATATATTGCTTGCAGATATGACCTGACATTGTTCAGCTACAGAAAATAATACATATTTATTGTGGAAAATTTTGTTAGGGAAAAAAAAGATTTTATTAAGTATTAAAACTTCAGATTTCTTTTTATTTTATCACTAATTTTCTATGAAAAAGCTCAGATTGCTAAGCATCAGAAAACATAATATATATATTTTTTAGTTAAATAATGAAAAATTACTTGTTGTAATGCTTGTGAAGAAATGATGTTTTTGATTTTTTTTTTTTATTTGTTGAAAAAATGAATTTTACTGGCATTTCCACTCTGAAACAAGTAACATATAGCTGACTATGTAAAAAAAAAAGACTTGGTAGGAATTATTGGAATACATGGAGTAGTTCCATCTTTCCTTTACATTTACTGCTAATAATTGTTGCTTCATTTAGCATTAGTTTTTTAATGTAAAATCTTGTTTCTTTGCACAACTGTAGAGGATCTAAATTTTGAAGGCACATAATTGATAAACCTACTTTCAATGTTAATATGTGTGGTGGCATTCAAGATGGCTCCAAAAAATTAAACTCTATTTGATAGTTGACAGTTTGACACTCATGTACAAGTGTGACAACAAATTTATTTTTCACTATCATTTATTTTACTGATATCATTGTTCTTTGGAACCAACACTGTACATTCGCAAAGCCAATTGTGATTTTTGAAATGTTCAATAATACATTTTTTACTAAGTATTCAATTATCAGTCTACTTTTGACCGACAGAAACAATATTTCAAGTTTTGCTGAATAAATTGGAAACTCATTATCACCCATAACCAAAAGTTACTTGGCAAATGTTTATGCAGAACAATCTTGAAGTAAATGCACATGCTTATTGGTTAATGATGTAATTTTCATCATATATTTTTTCAATTTGGCTTAGTTTAAAAGTAAACAGAGAATTGTTGCCACTTATCACTTTCTAAACTAAAGATCATTTTCTTTTCAAAAACATAGATAATATTACTAATTATATATATATAGTAAATATATTATGTCATTTTGTAATTAAAAAGTAACTTTTTTTCATAATTCTGATGTCAAAATAAGACTTCTGATGTAAATAAAAAGCAATGATAAATTGCATGACAGCTAAGAGTTTAAAGAAAGTGTCTTTTGTCCAATTACAGGCCATCTAATAATGTAAAATCATCATGTCTGAGGTATTCTATTGTGGGGGTATATTTTTTTATTAAATTAAACAAGAACTCAGTAGAATTCCAGCTCTTAAAACATGCTTGCAATGTAAATATGTGGTTAAAATTTCATGATGATTTGTCGAATGGGTGGGTACATAGGGAACATAAAAGCATAGTTATATATATATATATAGAGAGAGAGATTATATAATTATAAAGAGAAAGATAGAAAGAGATTTATATCACTAAACATTAAAACTTGTTTTGTAATAATCATAAAATATTTGTCATGAAGATGCTTTTTAAATGCTTGGTATATAAGCACTATATTATTGTTTAAATTTTGTTTATTCAATTTTTAGCATGACTGTCAAGAATTTTTAGCTTTATTATTAGATACTATGCATGAAGAGTTGAATTGCTCAAATAAAGGAAAATCCAAAGGTCGAATAGATAATCCTTTTACAAGTATCAATAATTGTAAAGATTTTACAAGCTCTGAGGCTTCTTGTGAATCTGAAATGGTGACTGATGGTGAAAAAAGCATGGACATTTGTGATGTTAAAGAACTAACCAATAAAATTGGCACAATGCGTGAAATAAGTTCCTTAAAAACTTCCAAACCTTCTACTTCAAGAGTTTTAACGGATGTCACTAACTCATTGTTTGATGTAAATAACTCAAGAAATGATCTGAGTGTTTCTTGTCCTGTAAGGAAAAAATCGCAGGTGGACTGTAATTCAGCCATTTCTGAGAGAAATACAGAAAAAATGGCTGATTTGCTCATAAACAACAAAAAACTTGATAAAATATTGAACAAAAATGAATTAGACGTCCATTGCATTACTGAGATCCCGAATATCTGTGATGTTAAAATGAAAACTGTAGAGAAAAATGAAGTGAATGAAAATATCATAGAAAAAAATATATTTGTTTTTAAATTAAATTCTGTACAAAAAATACCTAGTATTGAAGACTTTGTGAAAGCCACAAAAACTTTAAATACAAATGTTTCAGTATCAGAAGAAACTAATAATTTGTATAAATTTGATAGTGAGAAATTTCCAAAACATGAAACTAATCGCTTACAAGAAACTGTTGATAATCTTGGTCAGATTGTTGATTTAGGTCCTAAACAGGGTGGTATAAAAAGAGTCAAAATTACAAACATAATGCATGAAAAGCATAAAATTTTAGAAAAGCCTACTGAACAAGTTGCATCTTGTGTTAAGAGACTGAAAATTGAAAATTTTGAACCTGTATCTCCTGTACATGAACAAGATGATGCTGTTGAAATGGAACCAGTACCTGGGATGAATCTTCAGAAGGTTCAAGTCAATCAAGTGAATTGTTTACTCTAAATACTGATTGTCATGAACATTTGGTTGCCGATGAAGTTCAGAGAGCATACAATGATTGGGATCATTACAAATTACTTAACCAATCTATAATTGTGGATACATTTCATGGACAGTTCAGAAGCTCAGTAAGTGTAATAAATTTTTCTTTTTCTTTATGCATACAAGACTATTTGTATGTATTGGAATCTATTAGATGTACTTTACTTTATATGAATTATTAAATGTTTCTTTGTCTGTCAAAAGATATCTTTCTAACACAAAATTGAAAAACATGTGTTTAATTTATTATTTACTCTCTCATGTTATATATAAAGTGAAGTCTCAAAATATTAATTTGATGTTTCTAAAAATTTTATTGTGTTCTTTTGAAAATATCTTATTGTATGACATTGCAATATATTTTGGTTTTTTTTAAATTATAATATTAACTTCTCTAAATTCTGTCTAATTCCCAACTTTTCATGTAGGATTTTATATTTGTATAAAATATTAAACAAGCTATATTTCATAATATAACTGTTATATTTATTGAAGTTTGTTTACATATATTTATTTTATTAGAAAATTAATTGTAATAGCAATAATAATTTGTCATACTTAATAAGTTTGATTTGAAAAATTTTGTAAAGCAAAAAATTAAAAATTTGTGTTGCATTATATTTTTCTAACTGATTTGTTTTATTTTACTACTTTTTTTTTAAATTTGTGTCTTTTCAGAGTAATTTTAAATAGAATATTGGATATTTATGATCTAAATTATCATAATAAAAGCCCGAAAGTACCCCTAATTCCTATACCAGTTGCTTTATTCTAACAATCTTACAATACATTTTTATTAAAAGAGAGAATATTGCTGTTTTATTTATTTAATGTAATTGCAATTATTTGCATAATGCTTAATATACTGTGTATTATCAAAATTAATTTTATTTATTTAATGTAATTGTAATTATTTGCATAATACTTAATTTACTGTGTATAATCAAAATTAATTTTGAAGAATTTTGGTATTTGGTATATCTTGGTAATTTAGATCTAGCATTAAAATATATTTATGAAATAAAGTATCATAAGTTGAAAAATATTTATCCAATTTTTGCAATGAATTAAGTTATTTCTTTTCTTTAAACTCAATATTTACTTTTCTATGCCTTAAACATATTATAGTGGAATCAATCTTGAATAGTTTCATATCTCTCATAAGTCAGGGTTTGACTAAATGTGTATGGCTTTTCTCACCATGGTTGAATGATATGTTAATGGTATTTTTATATAACATAATACAAAAACTAAATCTTGTTTTTACCTTCACTTGCCAGACCTAAAACAGCCATATTAAGTGAAAGAGATTGGCAAGATCAATACATGATGGAATAATTAAAATGTATCATTGTAAAGGATGCTGTTTAATGAGTTCCAAGAATTTGATGAGCTTGAGTTACAATTATTTTTAAATAATGGAGTTAAATGTTTGGTGCATATGAAAAGGGAGGAATAAAGAGCTATACTCAATAATAATAAAAAAATGATAATTAACTTAAATACCTGATAACAATGTCTGCGAAATTGAAGAACTAATACTAAAAAAAAATGCAAGAACTTATTTTCCAGCATGTGTTCTGTCTCCTAAATTTGACTAATGTGGAGTAATTGTTGGCCCCTTTGCATGTTTGTTTGTAATTTGAAAATATTTTTTTTAATTTATTACTTTTTAATTAAAAAACGGATTCTGTGATGTGTTTTGCTTTGTAATAATTACATTTTTGTTTATGTCCTGGGGGGGGTCTTTTATTGGATAGCTTACTGTAAGATTTAAATAAACTACATTTCTTAAAAATGTGTTTAAACTCTTTTTATCATACAAAATAGAAATCCAGATTGTATATCTTGAATTTTGCCACATTTTTTGAAAAATGTTTTTCTTTTTTTTTTTACTGGTTTTCTATTCATAATTGTTCAACAGTTAGGGAAAACAAATTGTATATTTGTGTTTCATTATAATTTTTTTCTTAATCCATGAGTGGTAATTAAATCTTTGGAGCCTCATCAAATCCTTAAATCTCTACAAGACAGCATTATTGTATGGGAATCATTATTTTGCTAAAATATATTTATCAATAACACTATTCCTAAAGAAACAGTTATATTCTTCAGAGTGGAAATAAATTTTGTAAAGGTTATGTGAAGAAGTGATTGAAAAAAAAAAAAATATGCTGTCTGAATAATCCCCTTATTAAGGATTTTTTTCTGGTTTTCTTTCCTTTATTTCATCAAGATATCCTAAAATTTTAATGATGAATTTTGCTCCATCAACTATAATCCAAGTGAAATTTTATTATAAATATCTCATATATGGATTTTCCTTTATTATATGACTTTAAAATACTTTTATTTGCTTTTAATTATGTGATGTCATGTAAAAACTTCTTATTTATGCATAAAAAGCAAAATTGCATGGATGATTTGTATATTTTAAGTTTTTTAGATCAATTGTTTCAAAGTTTTATGTTAAATGTAAAAATTTCTGTAGAACTTTTTCATGTACTGGAAACTTTCAATTGTAAAAATATAACATATAAAATTTTAAAGACAAGTTTTGGAAAATAAAAAATTCTATGTTTATTAAAAGTTGTTTGATCCTGATTTAATATTATAATAAATACCATTTGTGTATTAATTAATGTTTATTGAAGTAAAAACAAAATCTATTTTTGTTTTGATTGATTAAACTTTTCCCTTTAATTTGTTTTTTGCATTCTCAGTGTTTTACTTTTATTTTTAGGGTTGTATGTTCAGAGTGCTCTCATAATTCTATTACTTATGAACCTTTTATGTATCTACCTGTTTTCCTTCCTCACACGTTGGAAAGACAAATAGGTTTGTATAATAAAAGTGATAACTGTACAAATGCCTTCACTCATACTTTCTTAATGTAATGTAAATTACAGAATTTATTTTTATATGTTTTAAACAAGTTGTTCCACTTCTTTGTATCTGTGTCAATTCATCAATTGAAATCACAAAGAATGTAAGGCTTATTTTTAAAAATGAATGAATATAAAAACTATAAAATAAAATAACTATTTTAATATTTTTGTAAACTTTTAGCATTTTTGATTTTTAAAAAAAATTTTGCTAAACATTTATTGGATATTGCTCTGCTTTAGTTTTTTTTAAAAAATTCCTGTTTAATTTAGTTTTTAAATAAAAATATTTATCTTTTAATTTTTAGTTATAACTTATGTTCAAAATGATGGTAGTTCTGCTATTCGCTACTTGGTGAATGTAAATAAATATGACCGTATTGTGAAAATAAGAGAAGCTGTACTAACATTTTTAGAAACACCTGCTGTAGAGATTATTTTAGCTGAAGTTTTTGAAAA
This sequence comes from Caerostris extrusa, assembly GCA_021605095.1. Lineage (NCBI taxonomy): Eukaryota > Metazoa > Arthropoda > Arachnida > Araneae > Araneidae > Caerostris > Caerostris extrusa. The sequence goes on along the minus strand of BPLR01018176.1, from coordinate 2,505 downwards.
TCATATTTCTAGAATTTTAGTAAGTATTTTTTATATTGCTTTAAAAATTGTGAGATGAATGTCTCTTATGTTACTTTTGAAAAATTTGAAGGAAAAAAAAAAAACATCTGGAGTTGAAATAAATTTATATTGTAATATAAGCATAGCATTAATGTACTTTTTTAATATATAATCTAAAATAAAATTTAACTTATGGAAATTATAGAACTAGGCAATTTTTATTTTGAAACTTTAAATTGTTTCTTTTTAAAATATTTTTAATCTGTTAATTTAATTTTAATTGATTAATTTCAACTCGTAATTCAACTTTTTATTTGTGTATAAAATATTATATAGATTTTAAATTATAACATTGAACTATATTAAAAAATGAATTAAATTATTATGAATCGTGTAAAGTATTATTGCTATTGCAATATTTATAAATTTGTATTATCTTAACAGGATGAAAATCAATCCATTCGGCGTGTGAATGATTCATCTAGATCTATTTATGCTTTTGAAGTTGGAAAAAACAGCGAACTTATTACAGAGATCACAAAAAATTCCCAATTCAATGCTGTAGATTTGGATGAAGCTTTAGATCTGACTGAGGATGAAAATGTTCCAAAAAATACTCATAGTTATGCTAGATTTTATGAAAATATTTCTCCAATTAGTGATGTTGATGAAAGTGAAAATTGTGATTCCTATAAAAAATCTAGTCCATCCTTAGATGAACAAAATGGCAATAATGTTAATTTTACTTCCACATTGATTAACACAGAAGAAAATAGCATTGAAAGTGAACTGGCCAACTTTACTGGGCCTATACAATTCCAAACATGTGCTATCTGCTTAGAAGAATTACCAAGCTATAGACTGTCTTTACATCCAAGTTGTGAATGCATTCTTTGTTATACTTGTATGAAGTAGGGAAAAATTATATTTTTTTTTAGTGATTTTTTTTTTTTTTTTTAGTTTTAAGAGTGATAAGTGTTTATATGAAAATCATAATATCTTTTTACATGTCTAGTAAGGAAATATTCATATCTTCTTGAGAAATTTTAATCAATACTTCTAGAATTTTTTATTTTACATGAAAATTTTCTGATGAAGTGAACAAATATCAAAAATTCATAAGAAAAGTATTTTAGGTAAAACCGTTTGCAAGTAAAAGCTTATTTTTGTATTTATATTTTACTTCTCAATTATACCTTGTTTCATTTTTTAGTATTTGTTTTTATGTGTTTGCCATGTAACCATTATATGGACATGGGAGAAAATATAATTTTCTTTAATTTTAGAAATGATTCTATGGACTATTTGTATTATCTTTTAATAATTTTTTAAATTTCGTAAAAGTAAAAAAAAAAAGAAAGAAACTTGAATCTCGTAAGTTAAGCTTCTCAACAATTTTAAAATAAATATTCTTGTTAATCTATCTCAAATAAATAAATAATATGCGAAGTTAGTTAAATTCTCTTCATTTCAAATTTTTATGAAATAAAGATTTTGGTAATAATTGTATAAAAACTACTTGTTTTGCTTTGCGTATTGTGGAAAATTGATATTATGATATAACTGATATTTTTATCTACTTCTACTGTTAGATGAATTTTTAGTATTTGTAATTCAGATTAATTAAATGGAATTTGAAAATAATAAAAAGCAGTTTTAATTAATAAAAATTAGAAATAGAGAGACTTTTATGTAAGTTTAAAGATTAGATCTTAAAATCTTATTTGTGTAACTTTTTTCTAAAAAAACAATTGACATCTTATGCATGTTTTGATGAGATGGCATATTAACTAAAGTGATTTATAATTTACTATTAAAATGTTTAAATTTTAATTATTGCATACAATTTAAAATGTTTATTTTTTCTTTTTAACACAAACACACATCAAAATGTGTGGTATTTAAGCAAAGTTATTAAAATGACCTTAGTATAATATAAATATAATACATAATTATTAAAAAAATATTAGTAAACAGTATTTTTATTTTGTAATCCTTTTACACATTACATACGCTATAAATGCCATTAAATAGTTGTTTTTTTTAATCAGAAAAGTATTTAACTGTTTCTTCTCGGCATTCATAATTGATAAATATTAATTATATATATAAAATTAAATCAACATCAAATTTATTTTTTGTTTTGCGCTTTTTAAATTTTATGAAAAATTCAGACGATGGGTGTTTTGTTTGAATCTTTTCCAAGTGGCACCTCTTATGGGAGATAATTATCACAGTCTATTATCTATCTGTCAAAGAGTGAGCAATAATGGCGAGTTACAAACCTCTTCATTATCAGGATAATGTTTTGCAAAGAGCCATGAAATCTAACCTGTGTTCCAGTCTGAAACCATTGAATCTAATGGAAGTGAAGTTCAAGTGGGAGTATCAGACGATATTCCAACAAATGAAATTCATTAGCATGACAGATGAGCAACCAATAAAAACTGGCAAAAAATGAGAGAAGGAGGAAAGAATGAAGTGATGGGTTTAAAAAGTGAGAAA